>JAZHYW010028015.1:0-112050 GCA_037355805.1 Ixodes ricinus | reverse complement strand
CGTGGCATTGGTGACCGAAGTGGCCTTGGCCTGTGCAGTTTTAGCAGTAACGTTCCTCAATTGCCAGCGTCTTGAAAGGAGCTTGCAAGATAAGGCAGTCCTCTGCTTTAAGGTGGTATCTTCTCCACCGATCAGGGCAAGCTGAGGCCTTGTTCGTACATCTTCCTCTTTGATTGGTTCCAGGTGATCCTTCGTCTTTCGCTTGATGGCAGTTTCAGACATTTCTGAACACCAGGAGCCTCTGGCTGCTACATCGTATGTAGAAATATTGACGTCGGAACTGGTTGCGTTCAAAATATAAAAAAACCTATCGCCACCAGGCAAACAGCAGGCAAAGTGTTTTTTGCCTTCTTGCATCCGCAACTGTGCGTCAACAAAGATGTGTCTTGCCGCATACACTTTGGTCGTCAGATGAGTCATCCCCAGTAGTTCGGTGGAATCAAAACAGACTCCTTGGCCCATAACGCCTGGGAGCGTGGTGGAAGATCAGGGACTTGAATGTGTTAGAACCGTTCATCATCATCAGTAGAACTGCCTTGTTCCTCAAAAATGCAAAGCCGGTTCCATCTTCGCAAGGTGGTAACATGCGATTGCTCTGTAAACGGTTGTCCAACAAGAAGAGGAATCACTTGCGCTTTATTTGGAACAACGTAGATTGCAACGTGGGCTGTCGCCTGGTTTACCGTGACGCTTTGCTTCCGTGATTTCGCACGGTAGGACCTGGCCAAAACCATAGCCTCCAGTCTTGCATCCTCGGAAGGGCTTGTTATGGTTAATTCCCAAATCATCAGCATCCACCTCGCGTAGCGTAATGCACTGACTTTCAAGGTCAACATAAGCTCGGACGAGCTTTCTGTCTACAAAAGCGTCTTGAAACTACTTTTCGTTTTGTGCATTTACTTGCAACAATGTGACGTGTTGGGCTAGTTGGTTTGAGGTGAACATCTTGGGAAGAAACAGCGGCAAAGAACTTGGACTCTTGTCCAAGTTTCTTTGCCGCTGTTTCTTCCCAAGATGCATTTACTTGTTCTTTGTTTTCGATGTCATGATTTTCTACGGACATACTTGCTCTGTCGCTTGATCTGCAGTCAGCTGTTTTATGTCCTGTTCGGTGACATTTGCTGCAGTGTTCTCGCCCCTTTGGTTTGCTGCAGTATACATACATATATCCGTATCCGTCACAGTGTAAACACCATGGTTCACCATTAGAGTTGTATGGCGGTTTTGTTTCGGGTGCCTGTGGGCATTTCGTTCACTGGGCGAACCGTTCATTCCCGCCGTTGAACCGGTTGGCATATCGGATCGGTGGGGCGCTTCCCTACGGCGGTGAGTTGGTTGTCCAAACGTTTGAGGCACTCCTGCACATCCGCTGAAGTTGAAATCTTGACAACGCTCAGGCTCCGAACAAGTGGTTCGTCACTGATGTCTGTAATGACATACTCCACGATCTGATCTTCCGGAAGTTGACAAAGACGCCCCAGGTTGAGTTTCTCATTTAAATACTGTTGGACGGTGGCGTTCGGCAGTTTTCGCCTCGCTTCCATTTCCTGGTGTCGGCACTGTAGGTTTATGACTGGTGGAAAGGACTTTTTCAGCTCCAGCTTCCATTCAAGCCACGAACGCTGCACACTAACGAGGCCGTCTTCCTACGTTTCGCCAATTCCTTCTAGCTTCGTTAGCGCAAAACACGCCGCCTGTATCTTGGTCCACGAGTGTATCGCCGATAGTTCGGCAACTTTCCGTACCCAATGTGCAACTGTCTGCAGCGGATTCGTGACGGGGTTGAACACTGGTACCAGCTTCCTGACTCTGCAGGTGGTCTTGGATTGTGCGTGCACTGGGTTTCGGGAAGAAAGAAATCAGCCATGCCCTCGACCGCTTCTCTCACGGTGGCTTGTACAGCATCCTGCACAACAGTCTGAAGCCAAGACAGGTCACCTGTCCGTCCATAAAACCCAGTCTGGACTGCTGGCGGAACGCTTCCTGGCCTGCCAACGGTATTCGTTGCTCCCACGGTGTCAGTGTCGGATCGTTCCGAATCTTGATCTGCCATTCCACCTTGGCTCGTGGTTGCGTCGTCGCTACCGCCAAGGCTCGTGCTCCCTGTTCCAGTCGCAAAAGTTGCTAGAAGTCGGGGAGGGCCCGCCGCCGCAGTCTGCCGTATTCGGTTCCACTCGCTCCGCCGCTGCCCTTCCTCGTTCATGTCGAGGTGCTGGTCGGAGCCGCTGTTGTGACGATTCGTGGCCAAATGAGTGGACTTGCGCTCGGTCGGGGTCACTGGATAAGGCATGGTCCATCCCACTTCTGGTATGTTAGGGCATCGTCATGGGAAACAGGGACCAGTGAAGGTTTAAAAAAGCGTTTAATAAACGTCTGGCGTGTACGCCTGCCTAGCAGAAAAAAAAACAGTCCGCAACGCGGGTGGTGGCGCGAGCTTGGTGTGAGTTTTTTTTTTTTGGACCGCACTAACACTTGGCCATATTATAGTTCAAGTGTCCCCACTTGATGTATCATCGCCACTTTCTTTAATCTCCACGTCAAATCTATCACGTCGTTTCAACTTGTGGGCGGGAGCTGTTGACGTGTAGATACGTTGCGTCCGCTTGTGGCCAGGTATATTCTCGATGTGATAGGCGTCATTCGAAAGTCGCTTCGTGACTACATACGGTCCTTTGAACTTCTCTTGCAACTCTTGACATCGGTTCTCGTTGAACCACAACTCTATCACCTGGCTCAAACGTGGGCGCTTGATGTCGCTTTTCGTTGTAGCGGCGTTTTTTGTATTTTCTTGGTCAAGCCGGGTGGCTTGGATAGCGGCTGCTCTTCGACTTGCGATGTCTTCTTCATTTTGTTGGACACATCACGCAAAACTTTCTCGAGAGGATCTTCCATCATGCTTCTTGACTCATAGCTGAACAACAGTTTGAACAGTGTGCTTTCATTTGCCTTGTAATGCGTCTTTTTCAGACTCCACTCACTGGACAAGGTCAGTAACTTCATCCAAGTTTTTCCCAGTTTTGTCTCTCGATAGGGTGGCAATTGCCGGTGTAGTCGTCTAATTAAAACGTTTGACTTCACCATTAGCATGTGGTGTTGCCCTTGAAGTCGAACGGGAGTGATGTCACACTCATCACAGCACTTCTTAAATATCGAGCATGTAGAAGCCACCGTCCCCCCCCCTGTACTTTATGACTCGGGTCGGTGGCCCAAAGACTTCAACGATGTGTCGCAGACATCGTGTTGTCGCTTGGGCTCTTATGTTCTTTACAGGAGTGACCATAAAAAACTTTGTGAACCCGTCCCGGGCAACCATAAGACCATAAGATATGTGTTCCCGTGTCTTGATCATGGGAACGGTTCTAACTGATCAAGATGGCGGGTATGGAACGGAACACCAATCTTGTCAATAGGGTGCAGCATGCCTGGTTTCTTGCCAGTAGGACTCTTGTCATAGAGACATTCCTTGCACGAGGCCACCTACGTCCGGACATAGCGCTTCATTCCCGTGAACCAGTATTCTTCCTGAATTCGTTTGATTGGTCTTTCCGTCCCAACATGTCTAAGTTCATCAGGGGAACGCCGCACTACCTGCCATCGTAGTGGTTTTGGCACAAGCCACACTAGCTTTGTTGAGTTTCCGTCGGTGTTTCGGAAAATAACATTTCTTTGAAGTTTATATCCTGAGTGGATGCGTCGTTCATCAATCGAAAGCGAAGGTCTACCTAGAACTTTTTTTTATGTGTTTCCCTTTGCTATCCAGTTGTTGAGCAGCAACCAATTAGTCGTTCGAGTCGGTCATCACTGTAACGTAAATATGAAGTCCTTCACACGCTTGCATTTCTTCCGCTGGTCCTGACGATGACCGGCTCAATGCATCAACATGTTGTATAGAGGCTGCATCTCTATGAACAAACGTGAATGTGAATTCTTGTAGCCGCAACCACCATGAGTATTTGGGTGAAGCCGTAAAAAGAGAAAGTAATTATGTTCAGTTTCTGCATCAACCTAATTTTTCTTGATGTATGAGCTTATGCTGCATCCTGTATCGTCAAAACAGTATAAACCGTGTTAAATTATAATTTAAAAAGTAACGTGCGTTGCGTTTTATCGGTAGCGGTAATGCGTTCCTTTCATTTTTAGGTAACGTAGCTTGGTAACGCGTACCTTTTATTAACAAGTAACGAGTAACGTATTTCATTACTTTTTTCAGTACGCCTTCAACACTGCCGTTCTGTCACCGATCCCCTTCTGCTTGGTAGCGCGGGCGTAGCGAGCCTCCGACGAGCGCTTGGCCGGTGCTTTGTGCTCGAACATCGTGGGAACAAAATCTGGGTGGTCTCGATCAGGACGACGGTTTCCCTGAACATAACCAAGCCTCGGGGCGGAGATTGAAATGGAAGCCTCACTTGCCTTCAAGAAAGTGCTTGCTGCACAAACGGTCGTTCGCGCGAGGCGACCATTCTTTTCCATCCACGGATATTATCCACATTCCGTGCCTTTCAGAGTCTACCGGGAACTTGTAGAAAGTCGCTCCGCTACTTTTTTGTACTTTTCGGTGCAATTAACGGCAATATTGCTTCGCGGCATGCTAAAATGCTATGACGCCCATGGAAAACGTGCGCCTTTCTGCCCACACCACCCGGCTCCGGCGCGATCGCAGCGCCGCCGCAGCTGCGTGACGTCAAGCCCGCGTGTTGGTCTATATGCCAGCGTTACTGGGGCGGCGTTCGATCGGATTACTACCAGCGTGCAAGGGGTAGGGAGGCAGTTTGCCAGATAGCTTAAAGGTTTTTCTGAGCCTCAACCACCTGCACCCCCCCGGGCCGTTTCGAACTGGATGAGTATCGTAAAACAGCGCGTTCGTGTGATCACTACTGCGTGATGCACGTTAAAGACCCCCTCCGGGCTGGTGGTCACAATTATTGGTCTATGGTCACTGTGCACTGGCAAATATTCCAGCACATCCGGGACACTCGTCGTCTCATTTAATTCCCTGACCAACTTCGCGCAGTCTAAATATCACACCCGAACTTTTCTAAACCTGATTTCATGGAAACCAGTGAGGCGTGAAAACGTTATTCGAAACTGAAACTGTGGAGGAACATGAAAACCGGACTTCGAACTTTGCGCACTTGGTCTTAAAATAAATTCGAAATCTTGAAAGTTTTTTTTTTTTCAAATTTAGCCCTAAAAGAAAATTGAAACCTTAGACCTTTTCGACCTTTATGTAGAAAGAAATTTGAAGTCTTCGAATGTTTCCAACTTTATGTCTAAAAAATTCAAAACGTTTGAATTTTGTTTATTCTAGATCTAGAAAATTTCGACATCTTGTATTTTTCGAATTTCAAATTCAAAGAAATTCGAAATCTTCGACCTTTTCGAACTTCAGATCTCAAGAAATTCAAAATTTTCAAATATCTCGAATTTCAAGTTAGGAAGGTCGAAATCTTCGAATTTCTGGAATTTCAAGTCGAAAAATGTTCGAAATAATTGAACCCGAGCTTTTAGAGACCGTGAAAGCTTCGAACTGTTTGAATTCGAAACTCCACGGTGGTCGAAAGTTGCAAACTTTTCGATTTCGAACCTCGGTACGGTCGAAAATATCGAAGATATTTTGAATTCAAACCTCAGTTTGGTTCGAAAATATCGAAACCTTTCGCATTCGAACCTAGGGTGGTTCGCGACATCCCTAGTTGGATACTGACAGCACTACGTCACGGGGTTTTCTGAGATGACAAGTCCGCTATACGGACGTTGTGAAAAAAACAAAAGCGCGCCTTATCGCTTTAACTGGGATGATGTTAATAAGGAGTCTTAAGATAGCCTTAAGAGCGCTCTGATGACGAAGCCGGTTTTGATAAGCCCAGACCCATTAAAACCTCTGCTCGTGCAGTGTGACGCCGGCAAAAAGAGGCTGGCACGGACGGGAAAGAGCATCCGAACCTCTATGTGATCAGGAAACTATCTGCTCGAGTACAAGCCCATAGCAACATTGAAAAGGAGTGGGCTTGCCTGGTGTAGACTGTTGAGAAACTCATTTTATCTGTCATTGACGCCTTTGGTTTTATATCATAGATCACAGACGCCTCACGCGGTTCCAACATTTGTCGCTCAAAATGGTCAAAGTCTCCCGTGGAGCCTAAGGTTGCAACCATATGCATTTACGTTCAAGCACCAAAAGGATCCCTGCACGCCAATGTCGTTTGCATGAGCAGACCTTGTATTTCTGTTAAGGTGTAAAACGGCGATGATGAAGTGACCTTTTTATTATACTTAAAGAAAACAATTCTGCCAGAACCCGACGCGTGTCCCTTCTGCTAGCCTTGCCTATTTGTACTGGTTATTTTATTGAAAGACTGGGTGTGCCGGAGTGCAGGCCAGGCTTTGCTTGGCCGTTGCTTGTGGTGTTTCTGGCGGGTCTCCATACTCATCTCTGCCCAGGAGTCATGGCATCATGTGGCCCACCGTCAAAATGTTGACTTAGCCTCGCAAGGAAAAAAGACGCTCGAAAAAGAATGAAGCCATGCCCCGAACGCCGCGTGGGGCTTTCAAACGGACTGCGTTCCAAGAGCCTGGAACAGCTGATCAATGCTTTTGGGAAGCTGATCAACTAATGTCAGTGAAGACCTCAGGATGTCTGGCTCAAGTATTCAACAGACTTTCCCGTCTGCGCGGAATTCAGTTCCGCCCTCTTCAAGACCCGGGGTTCTCACCTGTCTTTAGACTGGACAATGGACTGATTGGTTTCCAGGTTCATCTTCCCCTCTGTGTGTCCGAGGGGAGTTCTTGCGTTGACATGCATGTATAATAGCCAAGGTCGCCGAGCGCGGAGGCGTTATCTTTTGCGCTACTTTCTTGTCTCTCTGGCTTATTTTCTAGCGGCGGCGAACCTTGCAAATGCTGAACTCCATAGAGCGGATATGCGGCGAATAACCGACGAACTTCGTCCGCCGGCGTTCGTTCTTGCCGCGGCGTCATAAAATCCGGCTGTTAGCCGCACATCTAGCGGAGCTAGATATTAGAGAGTTTTCCTAGATCGATTTGGCGCACCCGCTACGCTATACACTAGAGCGACGACGCTACAGCGCATGTGCATGCGATGCTAGCGTAGAATTAGCGGTGCTGCGGAAGCTAGCGGTGGCGCGCTATTTTACGAAAGTTGGGAGAAACCTAGTGCGCGTAGCGCGGCACGCTAGCGTGGGTCTCGCGAGAGCGAGTCTTGGCGAGACTGGGAAGAACCAGCGAGGGACGCAATTCAAGATGGCTGTCACGCCGCTCCTGTCCGATTTGTACGCTTCGCGATGCGGTTCGGAGGGGTGAGTTATATCTTGTTGCTGCAAGAAGTTGCCGCGACAAAGCCGTTTTGGGAGTGCAAGAGGTAGCGATTTAAGGCGGACATGCTAAATACAGCCACGGGGGCAAAACCAAGCTTCGGAATTTCCCGGTGCTTTGAGCAAAGGGTGCGTGCGGCCTTCTGATCTACTGATTTTGTCGGGAGGACAGAACCGACCAAGGGAGCGAGCGAACAGGCGAATGTGAAGGACTTCCGTACAGTTTTATTTTTGGTGAACAGTGAGAAATATGAAAGAAAGACCGCTCCCAGCAACAGAATACTAGAACTCGCTCTTGCTGTTGTCATTTATTTTTGAAGATTTCTCTCGATGGCTTTGGCGTTTGACATACGTCGGAGGGGCTTGGCCCACTGATCTAAATGACAATTGCTGGATCGCGCTTCCCGCTACCGCGAGTGAAGCCATTGGACGGCCATCTTGCTCGTAGAGTATTTGCGGTTTTGCTAGCGTTTCAGAGGCTGGCGGCAGCGTGATGAAGACACGTTTTCTACTCGTTCGTCGTTATTCGTCGAAGAAGATTTTTAAGACCCTGTGTAGTGTTGAGACTTGCTGTTGAGAACACGTGGAAATTTTTACGAAAGCGCACTGCAGCACAAACAAGCCACAAAAAATAAATAAAGATTGTGTACTACTGATTTGATTGCCATAGACGTCTAATAAAAAAATAAAAAATAAACGCGCCGCTGATGCCGCCTCCTTTTCCCCCTCTTCCGTCGCCATTGGACTCTGGATCAAGCTCATTTCTGGACCGCGAGTGCCGCCAGTTACAAATAACGCTGCCCAGAGGTACATACGGCTTCACGCACATTGCACTCGCAAAGCACATCCACACGGCGCCGAAACAAATCTTGATCGGTATCCAAGCGTGCGAAGGCACAGAGACGCAGCAATTTGGCGTGTCAAAAAGCTTTGATCAGGTCGCGAGACCGGTAACACTTGCTTTCGACGAGTTCTGCCTTTACATACGGCTTCACGCACATTGCATTCGCAAAACACATCCACAGGGCGTCGATTCTTGATCGGTATCCAAACGTCCGAAGGCACAAAGACGCAGCACTTGGGCGTGCCAAGGAAGCTTTGACCCAGCCGCGAGACCGGCGAAACTTGCTTTCGACGTGTTGTGCTTTTTCCTGTGGCACTACGCTTTCGTAAAATTTTCCACGTGTTTACAAAGGCAAGTCTCAACGGTTACACAGAGTTTTAAAAACACTTTCGGCGAATGACGACGAACGAGTAAAAAAACGTGTGTATTGCACGCTGGCAAAACCGCAGCAAAACGCTAGCAAAACCGCAAATCGTCTGACGAGCAAGATGGCCGTCCGGTGGCTTCACTGGCGCTGCAGCGAACAAGCGGGGAAGCGCGATCCAGCAATAGACTACTTCTATAAATCCCGGCGAGCAACACTGCGCGCGTTGCACTCTGGGAACTAGTCTGCCAGGGAGGAGAGCGGCATGGTTTCGGTTTCCATCGACACGTCGAGAAGAGAACATAGCGTGGATTATAAACAACCGTTATCTCATGTTTCCCGGTCCCGAGCGCATCGTTTTGGGTCTCTAAACTAACCTAAATTGCTAGATTTCGAAGCTTCAGCACAAGCCCCAACCATACGTAAAGCTTGTCTTGACACATGCTTGTTTATTTTTGTACTCGAGCCTTTCTGTTAGCGTTTCGAGGTATGTGGACGAGCCAGTGCTTGGAATCTCGACGCTGCGAAGCTCGCGGTTCTTGCTTGTTTACGAGTCAAAACGCTGTAACAACCAATAAGTTCGCGTACACCGAGCTCGCAGCTTTACATTAATGTTGCTGGTCAGCAGGTTTGTTACTTGTTTTATGCCTCTATTGAAGAAATTACCTTTTTTTTAGAGCGCAGCTATTAGGCGCCCGTTTCCGGCTTGAGCGGCGTCGCCGTCGCCGTCGCCGTCGTCGGCGGCGTAACCGCGCGGTGCATCATGGGAAATGTCCTATAACGCACCGCGCGGGACAATCGTGAAGTCACGTTTGACGTCACGTATGACGTCACGAGGGTCCCGCGCGGTGCATTATGGGACATTTCCCATTATGCAACGCGCGGGGAGGAGGAGGAGGAGGGAGGAGGAGGGGGAGGAGGACGAGGGGAGGGAAGAGGAGGGAGGAGGACTAGCAGGGAGGATGAGGAGGTGAGGAGGAAGAAGGAGGGGTATACCCTCCCCTCAGTACCCTTCCCTCCTCCTCCTCAAGAGCTGCGCTCTAATTCGGCGTTACAGAATGCTGTAAGCGTCATCCTTTTTTTTCAATTACTTTTTTAATATGCCCGAGTACGCGAGATAAAACTGGGAGACGCCGTTGAAAGGCTAAAAAACACTTCTGATCCCCTTTTAGCTCTACTGACCCGCAGCTGCACGAAGTGAAGTCCCTACACGCTTGGATTCGACTAATTCAATATCGCATGAAGTTATCCTCCAATTATATAGGCACATTCACACATACAAACCGTTTTGAAGAAAGCAGCAGTCGAACACTTGCGTGAAGAATGCCGCACAATTCGGCGGACAGCACCTATACACGCCGTGAGGCCCTATGCGGTGCGCCAAATGAACTAAACAATTTTAAGTGCATATGGTGGTTGCTAATGACCCATAAGATTTGCTATATGTTTGCTTTCTTTCTGACTAAGTATGCCGAGGTAATTTCAGAACAACCGTTCAGACACAGATCTTGGGCGTCGGGAGAGGCTCGTCCAAAAAGGCTTCGCGAGGAGTGGGGGACGCTTGTCAGGGACTCTGTCGTAGCTAGCCGATCTCGGCGTTTGTGAAAACTTGATATCCAATCGGCATAAATAGTAGGAGATACATGATGACACGAAGAGGACTTCATAGTAACGTTTGTGCAGTAGTGTGTGCGATTTTATTGCGTTTCCTTAGAAGTTCATGCGCCATTGTGGGGCTCAACTGTGAGCTTCTGAGAATGCGGCTTGTATTTAGCTCAATGAAGTACCACGAAGCGGACGCTTGGCAAACAAAATACGTGTAGGGCTCAAAGGGATTAAATTTCAATTGTCGTTTACTGGTACTAGACAAGACTGCTGAAAGTGAGCTCAACGATACAATCGTGGGGTGAGGGGACTAAGTCACGTTTTATTACGTTTTCATACACAGGCACAGCTTCCGGCATGTCGGGAACCAACAAAAGTGCCCCGGTCTTCCTTCCCTACCGCTCGAGAATGCTTAGAGTATTGTACATTCGTGGGAAGTCGGACAATCGAAAACGCAAGCAGCGCATTCGGTCACGGCTTGATAGCATGAATTGAAGCTCCTCAATCGAAACCGAAACTGAGTGGCCAACTAGTTCCCAGAGTGCACTGCGTGGCATTTCGCCGTGATGGGGCGCTTCGAGTTTTTGAAGAAGTCTATTGTCATTGATATCAGTGGCTTGGACAGCTTGGCCGTAATTTATTTTATTTATTTATTTATTTGGTACCAACATCACCCGGTGGGCATTACAGTAGAAGGGAGGGGACGAAAGAAATTTACAAAAGCAAATGTACAGCAGAGCAACAACAACAAATAACAAGGCAAGCAGGAGAAACATGCCAATATATACTACAATAATATGAGAAAATGAATATCAGCGAAATTACCAAGTTAAACAGGAGAAACATGCCAATATATACTGCAATAATATGAAAAAACGATTAACAGCATGTAGAAGTCACACAAAGAAATCATCGAACCGACTACAATAACATAATTTCATCAAGAAATGGTTGTACATCAGGAAGCTCTACCGGTGAGTCGGGCAAGCACGTCCCAGTCATTAACTGTCCGCGGAAAAAAAATATTTTAGAACGTCGGTCCGTATGTGAAGTTCTCGAATCTTTTTTTGATTACTAGTTCTAAGAGAAACGTAATGAGGTTCCAATAGGTATCTCGACTTATCTATACCGATGCTACCGTGATAAAGATTATACATAAACTTGAGACGGAGGAACTTTCGTCTTAGTTGTAAAGGTTTCCCTCCGAGTTGGAGCTTTAATTGAGAGACACTATCATGAAAATTATAGTTATTTAGCACATATCTTGCGGCCTGATTCTGAACTCTTTCAATTTGATTTATACATGTTTGCGTGTGTGGGTCCCAAAGAATACAAGCATAGTCCAGGGTTGGGAGGACGTAATATAAGTAGAGGGTTTCTTTCAAATGAGCCGACACTTTCCTGAAATTGCGACGCAAAAAATGGAGCATGCCGGTGGCCTTAGAACATAATAACTTAACATGATTATTCCATCTTAAATCAGCGGTTAGGCGTACCCCGAGATATACTGCCTCAGTGCTAAGTTGCAAATTAAGATTGTTTAGTTTAAACGTGTTCTAGTGAATCAATTTTACGTGTTCTAGTGAATCGAACGTGGACACATTTGGATACATCAAGGAACATTTTCCGCTTGTCACACCACTCTGTGATCTTATCTAAATCACCCTGTAGGGCCTGGACGCCGTTGTCATCGGTCACTTCTCTGTATAAAACACAATCGTCAGCATACAACCTTATATTCAATGAAATTCCATGCGTGATATCATTAATGAAAATTACAAAAAGGAGGGGGCCTAAAACACAACCTTGTGGTACACCTGACATTACATCTACATATGATGAATGAAATCCATTCATGATGATGCGCTGTTTCCTAGCATTAAGATAATTTGCTATCCATCGCAAAACATTTAGATCAATGTTTAGGCTATGTAATTTATGAAGCAAGAGCGAGTGATTAACCACGTCAAAAGCTTTCCTGAAATCTAGAAAAATACAATCAGTTTGGCAGCATCTATCAAATGCACAAGCAAGGTCGTGATAAAATTCTAGGAGCTGAGTGTTACATGATAACCCTGTGCGGAAACCGTGTTGAGCTGAGGAAAAGAAATTGTTGATATTTAAATGACTAATAAGGTTAGAATAAATTATATGTTCCATTATCTTACAACATTCACTCGTTAGGGAAATTGGCCTATAGTTTTCGACACTATTTTTTTTACCGTTCTTGTGTATTGGGACTACATTACCAAACTTCCAATCATCAGGTAGACGTCCACTCTCTAGCGACTTCGTAAATATTATTAATAAGTATGATGCTATAATATCGACGCAAGATTTCAATACGATATTTGGAATTCCGTCCGGCCCAGGTGCTTTTCCTAGTTTTATATTGCCTAGTAATTTTTTTATGCCATTGTGATCGAACGCGAGTTCGTTCATTTTACCGCTAACTTTGTCAACTGTCGGCGGTAGTGATGGAGGTGCGAAAGTTGAAAACACAGACTTGAAGTATTTATTGAAAGTGGCTGCCTTGACGCTATCGTCTGTCACAAGATTATCATCAACCAGAAGAGAGGGGACACCAGCCACATTCTTTCGTTGCGATTTTACATACTTCCAAAGTTCTTTGGGACAGTCCTTAAGTTTGCTATCAAGTGAGAGAAAATATTACGATTCAGCTTTTTTTTACTTTTACTTTGAGATATTTTTGAAGATTTTTAAGCTGGCCCAAGATAAGTGAATCGTTACTTTTTTATATATGTGCAAAAACACGTTTATTTTTATTTATTGAGCGTCTGATTTCTGAATTCATCCATGGCTTATCTTGTTCGCGCTTCGCGCTGACCACCTTTGTTGGAACATAAATGTCTACCAATTCTTGTATTTTATTTTTTAAAGATGTTCCATAAGGTATTCACATCACATGGCGCACTGTACACCTCAAAATCAGACAAAAATGCATAAGGGCAAAACCTAAACTATGATAATCCCCTCTATTGAACATGTACGCCTTTTTGGGTGGGTTTCTATATCTAGGCACATTCAAACATTTCATAGTCGCTACTTCTGCCAAATGATCACTTATTCCTGGAACTACTGAAGCGGAGGTGATCGATGGAAACCTATAACAAAGAAGAATATCCAAAACACTTGCACGACTAACGCCATGTCTTCTGGGTTGAGTAACAAACTGATTCAAATGGAAATCATTAATAATGTCCGAAAATGTTGCGTAGAGCGAGGATGCATTTTCAATCACGGGCGGTGATCTAGCCAAGTAACATCTGGTAGATTAATATCACCACCCAAGACTATACATGACCCGGCGCAACAACAGAAAGTGCGTTATACAATGAAAGAAGCGGTTGAGCAGTGCTCGATGGCGGCCTATAAAGTGAACCAACAGTTAAGTATTCACCTCGGGAGAGGGAAATCTTACACCACACCATATTACAGGTTACGCCGGTAATATCTACAGGAATGCTGTATAGGCTCTGATGAAGGAGCAAAAATACACCGCCACCGTGATTATCTCTGTCATTACGGTAGACAACAAAGTTCGGAGGGAAAACTTCAGTGTTAAGAACAGACGGGTCCATCCATGACTCAGTTCCGATAACAACGTCTGGAGTGGTAACTGAGATAAGACTAGCTAGGTCATCTGATTTATTTCGAGTGCTTCGGCAGGTTACTATAAGGAATGTAATGTTATCAACTGTCTTATGTCTTAGACGATGTTGCGGAAGCAGTTTGTAATTGCTAGCAATTACATTCCACGACGGTTTCGGAATCCATACCATAAACGTACGAGTTTCGTCCGATCGAGAGTTTATTAAATCGAAGCTTGAAAGGAAGGTTCTTAGTTTTGGCAAAATCGAGTAGTTCTTTTCCGTTCCAGGCGCACTTTTGGCGAAAAATCCTCACTAAGGCCAAATGATGTGTTTTTAAGTTTCGGAATTCGAATTAAAAGTTCTTGCTTCGTCTTAAAAGACACAAATATCACTATTATTGGCCTGTTCCGCTGATCACTGTAAGCCCCCAGCCTATGAGCACGCTCCACAGCGGATGGTTCGAGAACATAACCGAGGCTTTGACGACACAGTGTTACCACATTTTGTTCAGAAGCGTACCATGACTCATTCTCTTGTATTTAATTACGGACATAATATTCATTTACTTAAAAAAGAAGAAAAGTTTTATTCGATAAAAAAGATTATTTATTAGGATAACGACGTTAATAAAAAAAATTCAAAGAACTGCTTCACAAACTTTTGTCTTACGCAAGCCTTAGTGTCTGTCTGCAAAAACCGCTAGTGGCGTTGCGTTAGCCCTCATAGCGTTGTAACGTGTAGCGGTTTGCGAACGTTCTACTAAAACTTGAAATGGCGGTTCTGCTACGCTGCATATAGATATAGGCAACGTTACTAGAACCACTCAGTTGGGAAACTGCCATACAGACTGATCTGAAAAAGTGGCACTGATATGTACTCGAGAACCGAGCTAATGGCGATCACAACGCCGCCATTTCTCCCGCAGCGGCCACTCGAGGAACTGCACGTGACTTCTATTTTGGCTTTAATCGGCCATTTTGGCGCCGAAACAGATACTGTGGAAGGGGCTCCAGTGGTGCCACCCCCGTCTCCCATGCGGACGCGCCGCGAATTACCACCGAGGTTAAGACGCGCCTAGGTCGGGACGCGCTACGTAAAATCACCGCTGAGGCATGGTTGCATGAAAACAATATTAATTGTACTGCAAAACCTTGCAAACAAGAGGTCTTAGAAAACAACACGCACCCTTCAATTTGTCCTAACCCCCAATAAAAGTTACTACAAAAAGAGTTGTTTCCGTTGGTTTTTCCGCAAAAACATGCTTTCTAAAAGCTCAAAATGACCACAGTAAAGACAAATGATAAAGAGTGGCGCTGTTGTGGTATTTAGCTCGGTCTCGGTGGGCGCCAGCGGCCCAGGTTTCAACGGTGAGTTTCCCAACTGAGGGTTCTAGTAACGTTGCATATAACGGAGTACGTAGCGGATTGCGGATAGCGTAGCGGTAGTGACTGAACTATCTACTAAAACACTCTATTGTTCGCCCGGCGAACGCCGCAACCGGAAGCGGCTGACGCTGGGCGAAGGACACTTGCCAATCAGGACGCAGTATGCGGTTTCGCTTCCGCCTGGCTCCGATGCAAAGTATTACAGACCAAGCATGCTCCCCGCCGCATCCGGACAATCTGTTTCCCAACAAGCACTTCAAGGCTTATTAAGACTGACAAGTACGCACATTATTATAGCATTGCTTGCTCGTTTCGTCAAACTTGCTATTGCGCTTTTTACGAATATGTCGTGTTTAAAGAAAGCTTTATAAGTGGGTGGATTCAGTGAATATTTTGTTTAGCCCTTGGCAACACTGACAGCCGCGCCGTTCGCGTCGGAGGAATTCGTCGCTTGTTCGTCTCATGGAGTTGAGTGTTCAACGAATTCGCGGCGGCGCGTCATTGTAGATATTTGAACCATGTATTTCGCCGTGAAAGTTCGCTACATAGAGTACAGCCTTAAGAGGGCTATCGCGCCACCGCATATAGGTATTTTTGTATTCTGACAGCGAGTCTGCCTTTAAATTAAAGCCGTTTTTTCCGACTCCTGGCCATTTTTCTCCCAGCTGCCTGGAGCCAGCTCGATCAAACGCAACAGTACCACGCCGACCAAAACGAGGTCAGTGTAACCTGCTCACTGCGGGACGCCAGACGGCGGTGCCGATGTTCGGCATTCCGGTAGGGCACGTTCGCCGATATACTTCGTTTTACCTTACGATAAACCGCAGCTGGATATCCCAGGCGATCAAGCGACGGCGAACGTACCTCGTGACAACGGGCACCGCGCGCCGATGCACCCCTCTCGAAGGTCACGAGACGTTCACACGGCCCCGTACTGGTTTCGACGACTCGTAGCGTTCTCTGCGACCCGTCGTAAAGTGTAACGAACTATAGTGGGGCTGCTCCTTAATATAACACTTGCTATTCGTCTGAGGTCGCGAGTATAGGTGTTCTTTTATTTTACATTAATTCACATTACGTTTCCATAGCCAAAAGTAGCACTAGCGAGCACCACCATGTGCTTGACAAGATACTCAGATGCCATCGGTGAGGTAACGAAAAGTTGAGACTTACCATTGTTCCTTTTTTCTTTCTTCCCTTATTTTTTTTTATTATTGAACAGAGTGTCAAAAAAGAGGACTGACTTTGAAAACGATACGTATCTACAAGAAGACGATACGTGAGAGTGTACCTGTTTACAGACTTCGCGGGTTGTCACCCAGTGACACCCGTCAAAACCTGATTCTGCCCTATACTAATTTAGTCTAAGATGGTGCCTCTTTTGGTGAACTGCTTTTGTTCATCTTATGCAATGCCCGTAGCATTGTTTAGGCGCAGCTGCGAGCTCGTGGCTTTAAGTATTTCGCGAAGGGAGAACTTGGCGAAGCAAAAAATATGCAGATAGCTGTCACCTGGAGCATGATTAACATAATGTGTTACACTATCTCCTCTCAGTGGCAGTTATTCGACTGTTGGCTAAATTGAAATTTTACGAGTTCTTCTGAGCGCTAAATCGGTCACCTTATCGGAGATAACAAAGAGCCGCTTCTCAAACTTGGAGGGCGAAGAGGGGATGATATACTGGACAGCCTAATGGTTGAATTTGCATTATTTTTTGTAGAGAAATATTTTCGTCACCACTCGTAAGTACGATCCCGCATGTCTCTCCATGTGGGACTGCTCGCACTAAAGAATTGGGAGTACCACTTCCGGAACTCGATCACTGTCCGATCGTCCTTCTGCCACGGAGGTTTTGTCTGCATCGACTTGTGGTTCCAAAACAGCATGTCTCTTTCGAACTGGAAAGAAAATTAATCACATCAATTTTTATGAACGCTGCACACTGATATAAGGTATCGCATAAATAGTACAAAAAGGGTTTTAGCATTTGCTGCTACACCAAAGTTTATCTAAATGTTTTTACTTGGTAGTTTCACTTATAGACGTTAGAAGATTGTATATAAATAAATGGGACAACGGTATTGATAATAACTTGACGAAATACTCGAATTAGTAACTATAAGAGATGGTATTAGAAGCGTGTACACATTTAGCTGGAAGAAAAACTCAGAAAGAAAAGCGAAGAAACCTCTCGCAGTCTTCCAGATTCATGGTATTGTATGTACCCATTTCAAGTCTATGACAGGCGAGATGGTTAGAAACACAACAACCCAGTCGACCTCTCACATTAAGTTTTTGCCTTGCATTTGAGGTTATTTTATGTTTTGAAATGTTGTCCGTTATTTTGTTTGTTGAAATGTTTTGAAATGTTGTCCGGCGGCCACGTAGCTCCCATCGTAGTCCCAGCTTAAGGGCTGGACGGAGTATAATATATAGATATCAAATGTCAATCCGGCCCTTTTTGTTTGTATTCAGTGATTTTGTATTTCAACCAAGCAATAGTGTGTGTGTGTGTGTGCGTTCGTGTGTGTGTGTGTGTGCGTGCGTGCGTGCGTGTGTTTGTGTCTGTGTGTGTGTGTGTGGAAGGGGGGATGAACAGCAATCACGAGCGCCTAAGTTCGCATTCAAAAAACATGTCCATCGTTTGTGATGTGGCGCTTACATTATAGGAGGTAAAGAAGTCATGATATTTAACCCGCAAATTAAATTGTAGGATTTACAGAGTTGATCTTGTTATTGACACTTACCGATTTAACATAACCTGCAGTTGAAATCCAACGGAACAGCCATGTTGTATTCGGCTCAAAGTGGATCCTGTGCACAACCCGAACTTGAAAAGGTCCTTCCGGAGTCACCGATACAACAGTCACCTGCGTACCGAATTTACACTCGACGCGAACCATCAGCAACCCTGGCCCATGCAGCCTGAGGTAGGTGCGATTCTTCAGGAAGGCCGGACACCTGCCCAGCACCAAAATGTCCGCGTCGATGTCCACGCTACACTTGTGGTCCTCGGTGTACCATTTGGGCGTCCAGATATGCGTCAGGAAGCGTCCCCATTTGGTGTCGCCGGCATTCTTCGAGAACTCCTCCATCGAGACGAACAGGTTTGGACCGTGAAAGTAGCGGAAGTGCGTCAGGTCCGACTCGTTCTCAGCGAGGTCTCGGATGTGGCAGGTGAGTTTTTCTTCGTAACGTCGAAACATTTTCCATTCTCCGTTGGTGATCTGCGGCACGTCTTCCAGCTTCCATGACGGTTCTTCTCCGTCGGCGTGGAACCAAAGAAAGACGTTTCCCAGGAGCTCTTCGGTCTGCCACTTTTTAGCTTCACAAACTCGGGAACTGGAATTGACAAAAAAGGAACTATAAAATGTGTTTGCTTCATTTCGAGAAGAAGCAGTCACTGCAATTAATAAACCCAGCGAAAACCAACTCTACATTAGGGTTTGAAGAATCACACAATCTAGGTTGTGACATCGGATCCCTGTATAAGCAGAATGTCTGGACTAGCATAAATTTGGCTTCAGTGGAGCTGCATATTCATCTAAAGGCGGAATGTAATTATGTAAAAAAGCATTCAAAACAGAATATTTTTTGTCTGTGTCTGTTGGGGGGAGGGGGGGTGGTGTGTGTGTGTGTGTGTGTGTGTGTGTGTGTGTCCCTTAAAAAACAGGACAACCTAAAAAGTCACATGAGAGCTACAAATAGTTAGAAGTGTGAAAGCCAGCTTCAATACCAAACAACTGAAACGTAGCGGGATTTTTGGTACTCTTTGACGCTTCTTCTCGCGTTTTAAATTTTAAGTGAGTTGTAGAATCTTCCGAGTAGATATTTTTATAACCACAATCTAGATGAATAGCACCTTATGTTTTTACAAAATAAAATATCAGCACAGAATTCGCCGCTCGCCAACAAGGGGCTTACGACTGGAATCTTGCCGTGAGACATCGATTTTCAAAAGTCAACCTTGCTCTAACTGTTATTTTTTCATCCATGATTTCTTTGTCAAAGTAACCTATGCTAATACGTATATTGCTGGTAGCGCGTCTTGACTGCGAATAAATGTCTAGTCTTCGCCCATCTTCAATCAAGTGACACAATCAGACAGTCATCTTATGGCTTCCAACTTCTGGTACAAATCTCTTGTTGAGAAGTAGTTTGTTACTAGAACTTCAAACTACACGCAAAATTAATCTTATAAAGCAAGATAAACGGGCGTTTAGAAACAAATGCGAAACCATAGCTACCATAAGAAGCGAAGAGAGGACAACAATAACATTTTAATAAGACTAAACTTATAGTCGCAGTGGAATATACTGCCACGAGTCGTACATCGCTTGCAGTTGCTCTTGAGCTGAGTTACGCGGCACAAACACAATGTGTTTTACTTTTTATAGTCCACCGATTGCTTTAATCTTTAACTTAACTGCCAATTTTTCCAACATTAATTCTAAAGTTATTGTCATCAACGTCTTTATCGGTTGTTTATGTTATGGTATAGGTACTCGACGCCATATCGTCTCCGGAAAGACTGTATTGTTTTCTGGGTTAGGCATAAAGCAAGGCGAGCTCCCTACTCCAAGTGCACGTTGTGGCTAATAAAGGCCTCATTCATTTATGGGTCTACAATTCAAATTCCTTCCCAACATATTTTGCATCACCAAAACAAACAGAAGAGCTGACCTTTAGCAGCGTATGGTACGTGCTTGCAGACCCCGTTTGAACTGTCGAACCTCCAGCCATGGAAGGGCACTCGATACAGCCATCCACGATGCGGCCCATGACTCCGAGATGGGCCCCCAGGTGGGGACAGTAGGCGTCCATAACGTGGGCGGTTCCATCCTTGGTGCGAAAGGCCACAAGCTCCAATCCTGCAAAACAGAAAAGCATGTTTCCTTATCTCAAGCAGGATTTGTTATCTTCGAGTCTGAGAGCAACCATCGCTGATATTTAACCTAGTTGCAACATGTTGGAAGCTCGTCTCGACTCAATTACAAGTGCTGCAACGAATCTGATAGATATAAGGACCGATCGACGTTAAGGAGGATCACACATGACACGGTACAAAATGTTAAAATTGTTGCTGCTGAGCGGGTAAAAAATATTCTTGCTCTATTATTATAAGCGTATCCGCCTACTGGTTTATTACAGTGTAGCTTAGTGATTTGCTGAGACGCACAGATTGAGGCACTCTAATTCTCAAAGAAGTAGTGAAAGTATTGTTATCTGTTTTGCCATGGCGCGAGTGGTATTGTAAGGCGATATAACGCGATATACTTTTTAAAAGGATTCTGAACCGAAATCTGGATTCCACAAACACGGCGGCAAAACCGTGCAACGGGATCCTACAAACACCAAAACATCACTCATACAACAATATCTCGAACGGATGACCGTATTTTTAAAAAAGCAGGCGCATTTGACAGATACGTTTACGTCTTGTTTCTTCGAGAAGGAGAGGGAACGGCCTCGCGTCTTCTCCGCCTCGCCGCCTTGAGGGGGCGAAGCGAAGAGAGGAGGAAACGAGATACCTTGACGTCACGCGCCCCGTCGGCCTGGTTCAATCTCGATCTCTTTTTCAAAGAATACGGCCGTCCATTTGAGATATCGCCTTACGAGTAGTGTTGTAGTGATTGTAGCGTCCCGCCTACATCTCCTGCATTGTTTTTTATTTTAATCAAATTTCGGTTCACCATCTTTTTAAAGTATACTCAAAGATATTCTGTAGGTGGTACGTGAGAAGACGGTTTTATTTACGGGCAGCATTGCAGAACATTCCGTTTTATTGTGAGGAATGGAACACTTTCATGAAAACAATTAAATTACTATTCAAATAAATGCTGTGAAGATCAGGCTATCAATATTACCGTGAACAGTACCGTTCGTAATTTCGGCGGGCATAAATTACATATGTTAAAAAAGAAAACCGTGTTGAACGCTAAAAAAAAAAACACTTAAAAGTTCCCGAAATTGCTAGAAAAACTGTTATCCTTAAAGGGATGCTGAACCGAAATTCGGTTTCACAAAATAAGCTTGCAGAAGTGTTTAACAGGGCGCCATAAACCACAAAACATCATTTATGCAGCCATATCGCGAGCGGATGGCCGTATTTCTGGAAAATAAAGGAGCGATTGAGGAGAATGTTGACGTCATATTAACGCAGAAGAGTTGAGAAGGAGGCGAAATGGACTCGCTCCCTTTCCTCTCCTCGTGGGGGGGTCAAAGCGAAAAGAGGAGGAAATGAGAATCACGATGTCACGCGTCTTTTTGGCCTTGTTCGAGCCCGCTCTTCTTTTACAAAAAATACGACGATCCGTTGGAGATACCGCTTTATGAGTGACGTGCATGGAAGCACTCCAGAGTGCTTCCATGCACAGTCCACTGCATAATTTTACTGTTGCTAGGTGTGTTGTCTAGTCATACTTGTCGCCGCAGCTATTCATACGTAGTCCAGATCACAGTGAAATCATAATCAGTGGTCCACTCAAGGCCACTTCCGGTAATTGGGCGTATAACAGCGCCCTTAAAGCCGGATGGCGACAGCTGAAGGTGTAAAACAAAAACAAAAAAGGGTAAAATGAGGTGCAATAAAATAAATTGAGTGCGTTAATGTTCATATTTTTAGAAAACTGAACAATCTAGGTTATAATATTGAACCGATATGGAAAGGAACAATTGAGCAGTGACCATTAGCTTTAGAAGTTTATTGCCTTAGCCGAAGCCACGTTTTCAAACGTCGCCTTTCGCGTTGTCGCTTTTGCTGTTCTGCGAACGTCTCTTTCCAAGTATTTTCCCTTCGGTTGGATCTTGCTTGGCGTTTTAATGTCACGTGAGTTACCGAATCACTCTATGAATGTGTTCTGAATGGGCCTCGTCAGGCAAGAAGCCAAAAAGCCGGGGACTCACTTCGCTGTTCGGGATTCGCGAACTCCGCTTCGAGTTCGTTTCTGGTGGGTGCAAACATCTCTTAAAGTGTTCGTGATGTCCATGCGTCAGGCATTGCACGATCGTCTTTCTCCAAAGCAGTGTATGTGACCCGGTCAATTTATCAGCCGCATGTACGTCGGACGTGACTTGTAAAATGGTCGAACGTAATGAATTGCTTGTTCACGCTTAATGATTTCGCAACCTCCACGCATCGAAGGTTTCACCCCACTTCATATCGTGGCAAATGACGCTAATCAGGAGCGAACCTGGGGTTTGCTAATCTGCAAAATCATAAAAAGAAATGTTGGCATCAAAATATAAACATATTTAAAAAGAAACTTAACACTGTAAAAAGTGAATTTACCAGTCATTATATATTTGCAAAGAGGCTAAGCAAGTTGACTGGGTACATTGAACATAGTTTTGAATTGACTATTCTTCGTTTCAGCTTCGGTCCAGACGCAGCCGATGCTACAAGCGCGAGCTCCGGGCTTCCAGCGTCCCTGCCAAGCACGCGCGCTCCTGCAGTACAGGCACTGTTCAGGGCCACACGCTCGTGCTTGTAGCATCGGCTGCGTCTGGACCCAAGCTGAAACGAAGTTTTAGTCAGGTGAATGTACCTCGAAAAGAATAAACGGGAGGGTACCTCTAAAAAAGACGCTGCTCAGCCATGCCTGTTTCCTGTACTCACACCTGTCTTCTATTTAGCAGCATCTGGCACCTGTCGCTCAGCATGAGTCGAGCCGACCCCCCCCCCCCCCCCCCCGTCAAACTCCAGACATAATTTACCGCCGCTTGGCACTTTATGCAGTAAGAACCACAGTACTTCTCTAATTTAGAAGTATAAGTGTGTCTATCACTTCGTCCATTCAATGAATGCTGTTACTTTCTTGTTCCAGTACGATGGTTCCTCGGAGAATTAAAGACAATAACGCGAGGGCGACAGATGTGTGGAGGCAAGCTGCAAGGGCCGGACACCCGAGACAAGGACCATCAGTAACCAGGGTGATAATGTGAGAAAACTCAAGAGCCAGCTCATCATCTGGGCCACAAGATGAAAATCGTACACCGTATGCTGAGAAATTTGTGGACCTCTATCAATGGGTGGTATGAGCACTTTCTGGTCATTTTCGTACATCAGGTGAACTGCTCCTGGAACTAGGTCGACTTATCCTTCTGCAGCTTACAGAGCGTCACCAAAGTTACGGCGCAAACGAGCCAACCGGAACGTTTGGCTGAAAAACGTGACAACATATCGTGGGAGTATACTCCTCCTGCGTAGAAGCTCTCACAAACCTTGCTTCGTTGCTCTGATTAGCTCCAAAGGGTGGCAGCGTTTTTTCTTTGTAAATTGAGGCTGAAACAGTGTAGGTGTAGTGTGCACTCTGAAATTGACATTGCGGCATAACATTCCTCATGAGGGTTCTGGCATCTATCCTATGATCTCTAATGCAATTAGGAATGTCGCAGCCACAGGTGATCACTTGACAATAATCTAGAACTCGTCATATGACAAACTGCGCAAATGGTTGGGTAAGTGCAGTAGCGGCAGTTTTGCATATCTGGGAAAAACAGTGGCTGGGAGGGCTCTCTTCCTCATCACCATCTGTCTCGGTCAGGGGTGTCTTGAAAGCCCTTTTCAAATCATTAGTCAGAAAGGCAGCTTCTAGGAAACCGCTGACACATAGCGATTTCCGGCATAAATGAGACGGTCGAGAAGGAAAACCTTATGCAGTTTCAACCTGCGAACCAGAGTTGCAGACTGTGGACAACTTAAATCAAGTCCTGCTTTTTAGGAGTTGTCTCAGCATTTGAAATGCAAAATGTGGAGCAGTTATGGCAATTGGAACTTCATGCTCCTGAATACTGGAACTGTTGCCATCAGCACGACAACCACAGCTGGTTATCGTGCCTGTAGACCTAGTTCTGAAGTCACCGGAAGATAACAACAATAACCAATTGCTGCCATCATGTCTTATAGCGAGTTAGTTTCACACGAACTGGCACCGTTCCAGTTCTCTCCTAAAATACAATGCACTCGCGGAGAGTCGCATGGAGAACTGGCCTCAAACGAATTTGTCAAATGCACCGAGTGCAGACTGGTGTTGTCGCCATCTATGTTGTAGAAAGAGTACCGACAACAAACCGAAATTAGCGCCTTTCTTTTCGATGTGATGTACGGGAATGCGAGAGTGCAGTCGCTACCAACGTTTATCTATAAACGCTGGTCGCGACAACTTGTAGTTTTTATTTGCGATGACTTCAAGCAACTGGGCTGTTGTGGATATATTTACAGACATCGTAAATTTCCCCAACCAGCTGACTACAAAGCGGCTGGTTGCGATGTTTCAATTCTTATAACTGTTTACACTGGAGAAAACTGATGATGCTTTCCGCGCAGAAGCTTGATTCGTTGGTGAGGAGAGCGCTGGTGATCACTGCCCGGTAGGCTGGATTTGACAGTGCAGCGGTAGGATAAGATGGGAATATTAATGAGGGCAGGGTCGAGGAATGTAGCGGTGAGGTTTCAAGAAATGTAGGATGGGGCGTGACGAAGTTGGGTGAGGCCAGCAGTTTCCAGTACATCTAACAGCATGTCATCGAGGTGGACCAGATGAACAGTGCAAAGAACCTACTGGGGTCGATGCGCTGTAGACTCTCTCGGAGGAAGGCGTACGATTGTTCACGGAGGGAGGGTGGGCAATAGGTAGACACCAGAAAAAGCTTTCCATGTTTACAAAAGACCTCGACGAAGGTGGCTTCTAGACCCGGAGGGTGAGGTGGTCGAGACGTTGGCAGGGCAGGTATTTTGGCACGGCAAGAACCACGCCGCCCCTAGTTGAGGGGCGGTCTTGCTGGAATACAGACAATTTTGTGAGATCGATTAATTTCCCATTAATTGCCCACCGAAGACTGAGGCGTCAAGCCATGTCTCGCACACAGCGATATTGTATTGAGGAAAGATTACTTCAGCGCTTTAAAGTGAGGTGACTTGTTCTTTAGGAAACAAACGTTGGAAAACCGAACGTGATTGGAGTCTGCAAACTTCAATCACGCACTTCTCGCACGACAACTACGCCAAACTCGGAGTTATCGTGCAAACGGTGAACGCTGCCGATGTCGCTCGCCGGAGGCGGGTAGGAGAACTGCTTGTTAGAGCTGGTGTTGATGGTGGGGTATGCAGGGGCTTCGTGCTGCTTGCAGGGTGGGAAGAGGTTATCGGCCTGGGGTGAGAGCTGACGGGACCCAAAGAGCCACTCAGTTGATACTGAGGAGAGGCGTCTATACAAAGCGAGAGACAAACGTCGCATTGGAGAGAGGCGACATTATAGAACATAGAGTGCCTTCATGTGCGCTTCGCATAGAGTGATGCCAACTGCCTGTTTCCCTTTCCCACACCCTCTTCCACCGCCATTTTGTTCCTCATTGTTTCCCCGTGCGCCGGAAAGTGGCATTTGTGTCCATTGGTCCTCCGATCCAAGGGGGAAAATACTAATTTTCCCTCCGTGGGTTCCACAACGCTGCTCCGAACTTGTGAGATAAGGTGCCTGTTTCCGGGAGGGTTATAAGCCCCACGGATTATCGCCGAGAACCAAAATGGCTGCTGGTTTGTCGGCGAGCGGTATTACAAAGGCTGGCATCACCCTAGCAAAGCGCACATGAAGGCTCCCTAGTAGAACACAAACCGGGAACAGCGGGGACAGTTGGGACAGGGGCCGGAGTTTGAAGGTACGTACATTACCAGCGATCAGCAATAGCAGTATTAGGTGAGGTTTATGGCGAGGGCGACGAGTGAAGAATGCTCCAGGAGGTCGCTTCCATGGACGGCGATGTTTGATGGTAATGCTACACTCAGAAAGTGGCATTCTAGGTTCTAACGGTTGTCGATGATAGGTGAAATTTATGCCGAAGGGCGAGTAGCCCCGTTTGGCAGATCATAAAACGGGGAGTTGTAAAGGCACGCCGTCATCTAACCTAACCTCTAAACGTTGTGCTGAAGAAATTGACTGGCTAGATTCAACGGGTGGTTCCCGTTTCAACCCATTCCCAATACAACCTTCCCGTTTGTACCCTCCCGTTTCGACCCGTCTCAAAACGAACTTCTCGTTACATCCTTTCCCATTTCGCCCAATCCCGAAACATCCTTCCCGCTTCTGCCATCGTTCGTTATAAGTTGGGTCGGTTCGTTTGTATTGTTCGTTAACAGTTGATCAGGTTCAAGTGTCCAGTGTCTGTTCTCCTTGCTCACATCACTTCTCCCTCTCCCGAAACAACCTCAGAGACATGGCACAGTAAGAAAAACGCTGTGTCAGGGAGGGCTCACCCGAACATTTACAACTTCATCGACCTGATCAAACGGGATGAGGGCTTGACAAGGATATCGCTGCAGCAGCTTCAAATGGTGGTGCCGTGGGGGCCAGGTGACTGCCGCGAACTATCACAAATGGAGTATCGCCTTTCTGATGGCGCGATTTTCCTGCTCGACTTCCTCAACCAAGGCGATAGCATTTTGTGGTTTATGATTTTTGCCTGTGTACGCGACGGTTCTGTGTTTGAGCTCGTAAGAAAATGAAGTCGCAATCATATGCCCGTCAGCCTGTCTGATTAACCACTTTTCAAAATATCCCGTTGACTATGAGGAAGTTTTAGAATAACGTACGCACGCGCTTTGTGAAACCTAAAAATAGCGTCGCGATATAAAAACGTGGGCAACGCAAATTTTTTCTTACTCAAAGTGCTTGCCTGCGTTATTCTAAGACTTCATTGGGACCTTTTCGTAGACAGCGTTTCCCCTTTCGCTAAGCCCTCCGCAACGAAGAAGCCGCTACTGCGCCTGCGCGCCGATGGCCTTTACTGTAGAGTTCTGGGGGTTGCGGAGAGCGTCGCGTGACGGCGAAAACGGTCCACGAAAGCTCCCTGTTATTGCACAAAGCGCGAAACCGTTAACGTGAACAAGCGTTTGTTGGTTTTAGCTGTTTGTCTAAAAAAGCAAAGGACTGCCATCAATATTATTAGTGTGTTTGAAAGTGCTCATCTGGGCCACAAACCTAAGTGGTAAAATTTGGTACCTTCTAATATCATTTCGAAGTAAAATTCGGAAAATCACCAACATCGCGTTCGTGCTAACGTTGCCGCGCACGCAGTGCACATAGTCCATTTCGTAGTTACACATTTCGGAGACCATCTTGAAAGAAACATTTTAAGTGGTTCAAGTAGAAATATATTTCGTTGAAGCTTGTCTGAAAGTATTGCATATTTTAAGAATACGTTTACAAGCAAAAATACTTCACAACATAACTGAATAGCTCGCCGGCACCTTGCATTAACATGATTTCGGGACATATTCTTAAGCACAAAAACTGCGGAAACCAGGATTAGAACGATGGACAGTTTTCGTGAAGAGATTGAGATCTGCGGGGCTTTAAACCAAAGGGTTCAAACGGGACGAATTCAAACGTAAAAGAGGTCTTGGCTACGAGTTCAAATATGAAGGGCGTTTCGGGAACGGGTTGAAACGGGACAGGTTCAAACGGGAAGGTCGTTTCGGGAATGGGTCGAAACGGGACGGGTTCAAACAAGAATGGGTAGCTTCGGGCTACACCCAGATCCAACATACCTCCAAGAAAACTGACCAGGTACGTCGAACGTTCATATCGGGGGGGGGGGAGGGAGGGGAGGACGGGCAGGTCGAATGCACTTCCAGACACAGCTTTATTCTTACCCACATTAGCCTGTGGTTACTGTTAAACCAACAGGTTTGTAATCACCCTCGTTATGTGAAGCAATGCAGCGTCTGTGCATTTTTTTTGTTGCAGGTTTAAGAATATCTATTTTGAAATGCCTACCGCGACTTTACCTCTACCTGTTTAGGCTATGTTTATTGATCTTCGGTTTATCATTTTTATGCACATAGCTTGAAGGCTAACATCCAAACTGTTTGTATTACTGTGTCCGTTTGCTAACACCCGTCAACAACCGCATCATTGCATGTTCAGTTTCTAACGTTTTCGTATCTATTGTACTTTGTAGAGCGAAAATAAACAGTTGCCTGCTTGAAATAACTCGTGTGAATAAATTACCCGTGATTGTTCTCCAGTGGTGCGCGCGTCACAATAAAGCGGAGGCGCATCGCAAGAGGGCGCGAGAAGCCAGTAAACAAAATGCCGTGGGGGACGACATTTGAAAAAAAAGAAAAAAAAAACGAAACATAAGAAGTTGCTATTCCATGGTGAGAGGGCGCTTTTACGAGCTTAAAAAATTGTTTGAGGAACTTTCGCTTTTTTTAAATTGTTTTGTTGTCGATATAATTTAGATTATTTAGATTGTGTTAATAATATACTATGAGTTTAGTTATAGAATGTACAGTGCTAATCACACTTGTCTATAACGCGCGAGCGTGCGACTTTTTCCGGGGAGCGCTAGACTGGTGGCATTCGCGGAAGCAAAGCTAGTCACGTGGCGCAACATGGAACGGCCCACTTGAGTGGTGTCGTGCTCATTCTATCAGCTTGATAAGCGATAAAAGTAGAGTGCTTTATGGTATATTTTGGTTTTTTGATGACGACATCGTTGATACGCCTTCATGCTTTAGTTTGTTTATTGTCCGAGCAATGATGTTTGTAAAAAGCGTGCGAGCAGCCTTCCGCGTTCGCCGCCAGCTGATAGAGTGGGCAGGACACGCCCCGAGCAGGCCGTTCCATGTTGCGCCACGTGACTAGCTTCGTTTCCGCGAATGCCACCAGTCTAGCGCTCCCCGGAGAAAGCCGCAAGCTCGCGCGTTATAGACAAGTGTGATTAGCACTGTACTTTTATTCACACAAGGCGCTCGATCACGTGGTTTGCGGTTACCACAGGCTTATTCTACAGTGGGCAAGCAGTGTATGATAAACTGGGGTCCAATCTTTTGGCAAATATCTGGTGGCAATTCAGAGCATCAGTAACCAAATTCACATGCTTTTCAGAAGGCTCTATTCTTCAGTAGAAGTATCTGACTCATCTGGCGTTATTGGGAACTTTCAGTAACCAGCCTCAAAGTTTAGAACCCTATAGCACTCATTTTTTCTAAAGCTTTTCTCCATAGTTGACTGGTCCCGGGTCGACTGTCAGACTTGGAAAACAAATTTATACATGGACGCCAAAAGTCAGCTCAAAATATAATTCAATGTTCGCCACGGTAATATCTGTATGGCGTCGCAAAAATTATTTTCACTTACTGCAATTTTGTTTAGAGTAAGCAAAAATAACGACCCCATGACTCTAACGCCATAAAACTTAAGCTCTTTACAATTAACCAATGTAAACTGAAGAATATTTTAGACCGCCAGAAAAAAAAACGCTAATATAACTTGCAACCCGCTTTAAATACCGCCAACAGCGGAACGGCTATTTCTACCTCTAGACAAATCAGAAAACTGCGGAAAAGCCGCTAAATTGTCAACACTGCATAGAACCCAATGCAAACAATAAAGCGTTTTGGCCTGAGAATAAAAAGTATAAGTTTCTTAAATGCTAAATAGTGCTCAATATTATTGTATTACCTCCTTTCATTCAAGATGCCTGCAGTCGTAATGCTGAAGTCAATTTTTTGCAACGTTTTGCTTAGAACCGCCAATAAGGGGTGCAAGGGACAAATGACCCAGAATGTCGGGGTTGTTTCGGTTATATATCCTAAGTTAAAAGGAAAGTTTTCAAAGATGCTCCTATAGGGGCTTCTAGGAATGATATACTTAACTGGGCTTCCGACAGAAGCCATGAATCTGGCATTTGACGCTATCACTAATGACTCGCCACACTGAAAATCGCATTTTAGTTATGACCCTTGCTTGATCATAACATATCGCAATATTAAAGTTTCAGTAGAAACTTGTTTATAAAAAATATTGTTTTCTATCGGTGTAAAAATATTGAGCTCACCTAGTACGTCCACCCGCTTGACCTCTTCAACGTGGAGATCTTCAGACTCCAGAATAGGAAACCATCCATTGGGATAGACCGGGGGATAATCATCCTTTAGAAATTTCCTGCGGATGGGATTAAGCTGCAAAACGTAATAAGTGTAAGCTTTTCATAATAGATCATTTCATCTTGAATAGTCTGAAGAGTGTTGAAACAAAGATTTACCATAATACGCTTTTAATAAGGCCAATATCGGAACGATATCTTAATTGGCGAGAGGCGGCGGATTAACGAATTCTGCCAACGGTGTCTTCTGATACGACTGGCAACGCTCCGCTAGACCCATATTCCATTCGCGCCATCATTTGTTTTTTTATACAAGAGAGAGTGTTTTGAAGGTCGCGAAGTCGTTTTTGCATGTATCTTGAGGCTCGTTCACACACATCCAACCGAATAGTAGTGACTGAGGCAAAACCGGTCTTGTCTCAGTCGGTCCTACGCGGTTTCAAGTAATATGAATGGGCCTCAAGATACATGCAAAAACGTATAAGCCAATGCGGAAATTTGGTGGCAGCATTCGTAATAAAGTGCCGATCACCAAAGATCCTACCTTGTTACTTCCTTTCACGATGTTATTGCGAACCATCCAGTAATAAATAATTTATTATTTTAAAACTGAGTACCACCGGTTCATGCTATGAAGCTTCCTGCCTGCGCATCACACCAATACTACGAAGCCGCTCTCCAAAACAAACACATACATTTTCCTAGAAAGGAAAACTGTCCATCAGCCTCAGGCAGCATATGTGCGCACTCAGTCGAGGACGTACAAATAATACAAATAGAAAAAATATATATTTATTGCCCAACGGGTAGCACTGAACGTGTAATTCTATAACTTTCTAGAGGAAGAAAACTCTAGAAGAGAACGCTTGTGTCCTTGGATGTAAAGTAGAGTAACGATAACAAATTCCGCTAAGTGGTACGCTTCTTCCGATATCATCAGATGCTTATGCGTCACCAGCTCTTGAGTACACACACACACACACACATACACATACACATACATATACATATATTGGGTCTTTTTTAAGTTCGATAGAATGGTTTAAAAAAAGCCGTGAAAGTTACACTTATACGGTATGTGCAGGTGAGTTGTACGGCCAGGGGGACATTGTATAGGGGGCTATCGTAACGATCAGTCAGCGAAATAATTGAAATTTCTTCATTAACTTTTTAATTAATGAAAATAGACATATGGTTCCAATTGTAAACTTCCTGAGCGTCATCGAAAACCACTAGATCATTAATTTTCAGAAAGACGTTGAGCGCGTGAGAAGCGTAGTAGAGCACTAATGTTACTACTCGCGAAGCAGGTACAAGGCTAGCGGTTGCGGAACGTGGATGATTAGATTATCATCGCGTTCCTCCACTGCTAACTCTGTTTCACCTTGTGTTGTACCGCAGGAAAGGCTACAAGCGCGAGCTCCTTGCTCTATGGCACACCTCGGTGGCACAAGCTTTCGTGTACCAAGGGCAGCTGCCAACGCTATGAACTCGCGCTTCTAGCCTTCGCTGCGGTACAATATAAGGTGAAACGGAATATAGCTTTGCGCCTGCTGCACGAGTGGTAACTTTGGTGCACCCCCGAGTTTTCCACGAGCTTCAAGTTGTTCTAGAACGAGTTCATTTAGTGGTTTCCGATGACGCTCAGGAAGTTTATAACTGGAACCATATGTCAATTTTCATTAATTAGAAAGTTAATTAACAAATTTAATTAATTATCCTACTTATTGCTAAGATTATCCACCCACATAATGTCCCCCTGGCCGAATAAGTCACCTCCGCAAGTCGCATAAAAATAACTTTCACGGCTTTTTCTTAATATGTAAAGCTTAAAAAAGAAGAAACCTGTATATATGTTAATCGCGTTCCGCGTCCTGGAGTTTCCCATGAGCTTAAGTCGTTCTTAAATTGACTGATATAGTGGTTTTCGATTAGGCTCAGCATGTTTCTAATTCAAACCATGTGATCATTTTACTACTTAAAAATGTATTTAAGGAAGTTTAGTTAATTATTCGACTTATCGCAAACATTAGCCACCCACATAATGTACCCCTGGCCGTATAACTCACCTGCACAAACAGTATTATTGCATATTTTACTGTACTGTTATGCAGAAATGCGGTTTGAATTAAAATGGAACACCTGGTATATACTATATGTACGCGAATGTAGGTTACAGCAATGTTTCAGTGTACGTTTTCTAATCTTGTTCCTGCTGCATTTGCTCAGACACCATCATTATGTATAACGCACCAACTAAAAGACCGGAGGTTCCTAGAGTTATGAGTGCAAGTTTTAAGATATATGCGTGATCTATGTTGAAACAAATAATGTAAACAAAATGTTTATTTAAATAAAAAAATCATTTTATTTGTTTTAGCCTAAACAAGTTTATTAATAATCGATTAATATTTATTTTAAATTAACTCTATTGAATTGTTGCATAGCATTCCACGATTTGTTTACACGATTTCATATGTTGTTAAAAAACACATCTCAGCCAGTATTACAAGATTGCTTAAATCGCCAGAAGTACCATAATTAAAGTTCAAACAGGACTATAATCAGCATGCTCATGCAACAAATATGTGTTGCGCAAAGTGCTTCGATACTTAAATTAATAAAACGAGAGGTCATTATTTCAAAGCTAGGCGAAGGCCACGGACACAATTAAAGATGTGATTTATAATCAACCTTGAAAAAAACAAAACATCATCGTGTTTATTTTTATTAATGTGTTAGCATTATTACCTACGTGACAGCGAAAAGCTGACGCCGTCCATCTGCGGACAAAACAGTGGAAAGAGAAGCCCGCCGCGTAGGAGAGAGGACAGTAGTAAAGTACAAAGGCGAGAGGGAGGCCACGTCACGGGGTGGAAGCCAATGTGCGCGTGAGAAAGCGGTGAACAGCGAAAGTAGCATCAGGTAGCGGATGCCGCTGCTAAGCATGCAAAGCGGACGCACGAGACAGAGGAACGGAAGCAGCGCCTACAGCTCGGCTGGCCGAAATGCGACGCAAGAAGGGGCAAGCCGACGCGGATCTGCGTGCGACAGAGGCTGGGACGAGCTGAACTCGGCGAGACCGCTTGGCCGGAATAAAAAATAAGGAAGATCCATTGGTGGATCCTTAGGGAATGCGTTAGCATGACCCTTGACAAAGCCACAAACATCCACCTTTGGGAAACACTAATACTGACCCCGTAACGAAGCCAAAATGGTTTAGCAAAAAATAGAAGCAAAAGGGAAAGCCAAAAGAGAAAAGTGAAAGGGTCAGCGTTAGCGTCTTCCGAAGGGGGACGTATGTGGCGTTCCCCAATGGTCATGCTAACGCATTTCCTAAGAATCCACCAGTGAATATTTCTTTAATCACCATTCGTCACACACCGAAGTCTCATACGAGAAGAAGCCTTTGTTCGCTCCCGCTGCTCCTCTTCTAAACTCCGTCTCATTCTAAGATTGACTAAGCGTCGAAGCTACGGACCGCCAGGTGCAATCAAGAGCCAGATTGAAACCACGTGCTATATTTAAGCGCAGAACAGTGTCTTCTGGTTTTCCTTAGAAGTGTCGTCCACAGGACATCAAGCAGACTTGTACGGTACAACTAATCAAACGACTTGTAGTCGATTAATTGTTAGAGTGAGTGTGTAATCATTTTATTACTCTTATTAGGCAGTAATCAGCAACAATTTGCTTCGTTTTGGAAGTGATAAAATTGCTTTAACCGTTACTATTTTTAAAGGGGTTGAGAGGAGGAAAGCCGTCCGACCGTTGCGAGCCACCGAAAGTGTAAATATATTCAACTCAGAATGCGGCTTGCATTCTGAGTTGAATATATTTAAACTCAGATTGCTATCCGAACAGTTCTTTCAAGCCGCATCACACAACTTGCAAGAACTGTGCAGTTTCCGGGACGAGTCGCAACCCGGAACACGGTTTGTTTTGGAACGTGCTTAATGTTTCGTTCTCTTGTCGGACACATCTAAAGCAGACTTGTATGGGACTTATTACAAGAAATCAAATTACTCGTAATCGATTACTTTTCTAAAATAATTTAGTAAATCGTTGAATTGTTTTTCCTAGGGAGTTATGACAATATTACATTCATTGCGATTATATACTAGTATTCATTCCTTCTTTTCGTCCATTGCTCCCCCCCCTTTTTTTCGAGTTTGAATTAATACTTTCTGCGATATGTTCACATTATCTGCTTCTAACCCTTGAGAACAAAGAATAAAGCAATTGTTATTGAGCTGTAGGCAAAGATGTCAGGTTCTTGATCTGGTCAGTTTGTAAAGTGGTTTATTGGGTTTTCTAGCTGAAACTAAAAAAGTCTGAATTCTCAAAAAGAAAGCCTTTCAGTGCGAAGGTTGATGGTTGATGTAGCATCTGGGTCTGCAGTCACGTTCCAAACAGTCCTCCCTTTCAAAATCTAAATCTGGCTCAAAGTACCTCTGTACTCTTGTCCCCCCTCCCCCTTTTTTCAAGATAACCAAATAACCAAGATAATAGTCAGATGTCACGTGGGCCGTCAAACATAATTTCTTTGTCACGTGTACGAGAAGCGGTCGTAATTCCACAACACTGAACCCTTTCACGAATTCAAGTTTGGAGTGTTTTTTCTCTGTGTGAACTCCCGTGGGCTAGGCAAAACCGAGTGTGAACGTTCCTTCAAGGAACGAAGCTAAATCCTGTTTTGCTTCACTTAGCCACGGTGATATAGATTGTGCTCCCCAAGCATGCTTTTGAACCCTCGTTGTGACGTAGCTTTCTCCCTAAAGTGTGCACAACGTAGCTCTTCCCCATCCCCTTACTAATTCGGCCTTGGTTTCTTCAACTTTCCTCGCAAGGAATCCTTAAAAAAAAACTCCGACAGAAGGGTGGTCTAAAAAAAGTAGTTAATCGAGATGACTAGTTAGTAATGCGGTAATTATAATCCAATAATAGAGAGTTTTAGGGAATCGTTTTTGCACATCCGATACAGCACGAAGGGCCCTCTGGTACGAACTGCGCATGCGCTACCACAGAAGACTCTCTTATGCGCAGTTTGTACCGAAGGGCCCATCGTACAGTATAAAGGCGGTTTCCTATACACAGTAGGTGAGGCCCGTCCTCAAACTGGCAGAAAAATCTATCGTCTTGGAAATATGAAGTAATCGGAGAAAAAGTAGCGGCTACTTTTCAAGTAAAGACCAGTCACATTTCCTCTCAAGTATCAAGTATTACAACCAAAATAATTTTAATTGAGGTTACTTATAATTGTAATTCATAATTATTTTTCCTGTATCGTGTAGAAGAGCGATATGAAACAACTGTATCAATGAGATACATGGCCCATAGACCCGTAGTTTAGTGTTAAACTTCAACATGCTGTCAGGTTATTTTCATTCCACCACAATGCATATTCATTTCTGTCGAGTTGCGGGGATCGGTACGTCCTACAAACTGGAAAAATATTCAAAAGATTCTCATTAAAAACTCCACGTAGAAAATTCACGGGTCTCTGATGACTTTCCCTTTCTTTCATTGCTTTTCAATTTGAGACATTCTTTATTGGTCGCGGGGGTGGAGCAGGGAAGGATGCGTGCCAATAATGTTGCTTCGCCAGCACCCATCCTGACGAAGGCTGAGTTCGATTGCTTCCGACACAGCTTATTTCACTTATCAGTCTTCGCTTCTGTACTGATAACTCACATTACCCTTTCCTTTCCAATTGATTTATTTGGCTTCTCTTGTCTTTTCCCTCTCCATGGCTTTTAATATGTTAATATCTAGGTTTGTATCAACACCTAAGGTTCCAATGTAAGTGCTTTCCGTGACACTTACATGTTCTCCCTAGTTTAAAAAGGTACATGTCTCCTCAATCGCCCAGTTTTTGTTCATATCTTTTTGCACCTTTATCACCATGCATGCACGACTCCAGCGAAGAAAGCGAAACAAATAGTAAATGGCGGAAAGAATAGAAAAAAAAATGAAGGCCGGGGAAGCAATGACAATTTAGGGCGCCATAGAGCACGGAGTAGTTTGATAATCGGACACATATTTACAAGAACTAAACGAAAACGTTATTTTTAATTTGACTCAGACAAACTTACTTTGAAATACATGACCGGTTATGGTGCCTAGGAATGCAACATGAGCTATATGTACCTTTAAAAAAACAAGCTATGATTTTTTACTCAAATGTTTACACGCAATATTGTTAGTTCAATTTAAGCTGTATACCGGAATAATTCGACACTGGAGTGAAAGTCGAGAATAGTGTTCCAACGTCAATCCAGCTTATTAATACTTCATTAGTTAGGCATAGCCATATAATTGTTGCTATCGTAATTACTACACAAAAAGAGCCGTTTAAGATGTATTTTGCCCGTACCTATCTAAGTTACTCGATTTCATCATGTAGTAGAAAAACGACACGCATATTTAGAGGTTAGGTGAGCTTGTGACTGTCGCTTTTATAAACCATGACAAAACAAAATGCACTAAAAATGTGAGTGATAAGTACCTATCTACACAAATACTTGCAGCAGAGCACCCATCAATGTTAGTTTGACACATACCAACGTTTCAGGCGAGCGTTAGGGTACTGTTATTGTTACCACTACGCGATCATAGAGTCAAGCTTTATTTTTCGGTAGCAATGTTTAATATTACGATGGAATCGAATGTTTCCTTACCACAGTGCGTTACCGCCATCGATCCGGCATTGCGGTTGCTTTAACTGCATGCCATCAATATTCTAAAATTGTATCACTAAAAAGATTCATTATGAAATGAACCAAGACCTATTCAAAAACAAAGTGTTAAATTTGGCCAGATTTTTACTCTCGCAAAAGGAGATAGCATGGAGCTGAATACACCCTATCCGTATTTGTACGTTACTTTTTTGGTAACGAAGTAATGACTTACTTCTTAAAAGAAGAAAGGAGTAAAGTATTTTTTTCACGTCTAAAGCGGAAGTTTTAGAGGGATAACCAAGCTGAGGAGCCACGTAAGCACGAAATATCTAGGTCGTTCAGTCCGTAGCCACTAAAGGATCTTGGAGAAAGCAAACAGCAACCGGTGCCAGGAATTGAACCCAGGTTACCAACCCGAAAGCCGAGTGCTCTTCTGACTGAGCTGCGGGCCCAGCACGCAGGAACGAAAGGAGCAGGAGCAAGAGCAGGTGGTGTCAAAAAGCGCGCGGAGCGGAGAGGGAGCAGTGTGGAAGAAATAAAGGAGCAGAAACATGTGGTGTAAAGAGAGCGCGCGGAACGAGGAGGGAAAGAGCAGGAATGCACGCTTCCCCGTCTCTTGCCGACCCAGAAAATACAGCGCAAAGGCTTTGTATCCGTATGGCGCTCAGCGCCACATAGAGACACTGGGGAGACGTAATCCGTTTCACACAAAACCCCGCCCTAAGTGCCACTTGAACTAAGAACACCACCGACCCCGTCTGTAAACGAATAAGGGTTATCCTGATCTAGACACAACCCAAACCAAGAGCGTTACCCACCCGATAGAGCTACCAAATATAAACGCGTTTGATAAAATGACCAAACGAAAAGCTATTTGTTTTTTTATAAAGTAACGATGAACGCTATTTAGTTACTTCTGTAGTGGAACGTATACAACACAAGTACCTAACCTAGCTCTCACCCAAGCTCGCGCCTGTACTTTGAGGCACGAGAACATGCTACATAGACCATAAAAACCGCGTACAAGTCAGGTCAGTATAGCCAAAGGTATCCCATAATGACCAGATTAGGAAGAAAGGAATTATCAGCGACAGCACAAAGCAGCTACTGCTTCAGGAAAACGGAGTAACAAGAAAGAAGCGCCTTGCGTTCAAGCTAAGGTAACAGATTCCTTTTGAATCGCAGTAACGATAAAAAACTTAGTTATTTTTTGAGTGACTAACGAGTAACTGTATTAGGTTACTTCATTTTAGTAAGGGTGTATATGACTAACCCTATCACGCCCAATGTCATGCTTACCGCTTTTCTTGATGAGGATGTTCTTCGTCGATGAGCGCTCGCAAGGGCAGCGACATAGCAAATCAAAGTTCCTAGTAAGCAGATGGCAACTGTCCATGGCGTTACACCCGACAGTACGAACGGGAATTCCTTTGTCCACATACTATCCATTTCCTTGGGTGAGTAAAAGAGGCGGTTAGCGGCACAGGTCTTCTTAAGCCAAGTGAGCCCGATGTGTCTGGACACAAGCGTCAGTAGGACCTGGTAAGGATGAAACAACAATTTAAGAGAGAGGAGGAGCCTTCACGTGGCTTAACGGAACGAAATTTTCAGTTGCGCTATCGATGTTTACTTACAGGAAACGGCTTCGCGTGTAAGATCTACGTGAGGAATATATTACCTGTATATGTCGTTTAGCTTTTTTTTTTTCACTCGGCAGTTTTCCCCTCTTTTTTGTACTTCTTCCTTGTTTGTAACAGAGAGGGCAATGTTTTCGTGGAACGTCTTTTACTACGGATACAAGGTTAATGCGTCCGTTACTGTGTAAGAGGAGCTTGAGATCCCCCCCCCCCCCTTTTGTGCCCCCGCCCTCGGCACGTTTGATGTGCGTCTGCTTGCCAAATGGGAAGCGAGGCGTAGTCCTCGTTTCTGAAACATTCGAAAAGATTATCGACAAATGCTGCACTAGATAGAACTCGACATAGCGTTTGCACCTTGTCGCAGCTCGCATATAGGGTTAAAAAATGAAAGTCAATGTTTGATGCGGATGCGCTACGGTGGCTGTTTTGAATTTGTCGTATATGTGGCTTATCGAAGTTATTGATTGCGCGTATAATGAAAGTATTTATCAACCTGTCAACTATTGTCACAGATAACTTCAGAAATGCAGGTTGTTGCTCGTTACTCCCATGTTTTGCTTCGCGATTCGTTCTTTGGCATTCTTATCTGCTGTTGCCGCAGTTTCATTGGCTTCAGTGCGACAATGAGATGTCCACGGCTCGCCACGCTCGTCATTTCTGAAACTTTCAGCGACTATAATATAGATAAGGTTCTTCGTTTTCGGGTTTTGTATGTTAAAAAATCGGGCGCTATTTTTTAGGCTGATAATCGGGGAGAAATCAGGTCTTTCTGAAGCCATTAAGAGCTCGGGTTTTCTCGGCTCTTTTTTATGAAGGGAAGGTACCTGAAATCGTGTTATTTACAAAAACAACAGCCAATAAAGTATATCATATAGCAATGATGCTCGATCTTATAGTTTATTTTCACCTTCTGACTCATTCTGAAGCGAATGTATGCGGAGGTAACGTCAATCGAAGATGTTTGTTACCATCAAACGAGTGACCGAGGAAGCAGTTCTGAAAAAGATCCAGAATTGTGCTTATTTTGTATAAAGTCAGCTGATTTCAAGACCGGTATTCGGGGAGAAATCGGGTTTAACCCGATTTTCATGAAAACAGTTCGGCGTTGCAAAACAAATAAAATTGGGTAATATCGGGTTCTACCCGAACACGAAGAACCCTAAATATAGAGTGTCACAAATACCGAGGCTGGATATAAAATTGGCCGTACAAATCGGTGCCTGCAAGTTGCAATCTAAACTTCTCGTGAAACGTGCCTTTCATAGGTGGGTTTTTCCTTGTAAAATTACAAAGCATACCTCCATTGTTTCAACAAAAAAAAAGAATAGTGTAAAAAAACTTGCCAGGGTCGAATGTAAACAGTAACACAGACGACCAAGTCCAGTGGCGGAGCGCGTTTGGCGCACGTATTGATAGATGACGTCGGGAGCGGCATGGGAAGGTGCAGCCATCGACTAAAACACTCCGTTGGTAAACTCACCCTTGAAACCTGGACCACTCGCATCCACCGAGACCGATCTGGATACGATTACAGTGCCGCCTTTGAGCGGCGAGTCAAAACAAGAAAGTTGCTTTATATTGCTACTGCCAGTTCACACTGCGAGATGGCGCCACCTAAGTGCCTCCGGCCTTTGCGTGACTCGACTGCACCTATACGTGCAGCAGTGCAGTTCCCGGAGTGGCCGCTGCAGGAGAAATGGTGGCGTTGCGATCGCGTCGATCGATCACTGACATAGAAGGCCCCACCCACAGGCCTTTGGCCGGTGACATATCGGAGCTCGTCCCCGCCCCCAGTGTACACGATCGCCTTAACCATGAATCAATACCATAACATGTGTTTCCGATGAGAAACCATGCTTCTGATATCGATATGTTTCCGATATCCGGGTATCTAGTTTCCGACATCGATCCTATCCATTCGGATGTCTAATTGGATAACTGGTCACGCGCTGCTATGTCTGACGTATAAGCGCGCGACCAATTAGCCGATCTTATTATATCCTAATCTATTCAGATATCAGAAACATCTTTTTCTGATTGATATTTGAAAAAAAAATTGATTTTCGATAATTCATAATTTATCAATAAATTTATCATTGCCCAATGATCGATAATCGAATGATAGCCGATCATCGGTCAATGGATAGATCTATTGCTAGTCGCCAATGTCTATGACGTCATGCCCCGTGTCAACTCCGAATTTTAATATTCCTCCGAAAAGCTTTTAGCTCTTGTTCCTCGGCTGGCCGACGCCAGCAATTCTTTCGTTCAGTAGCCCGACGCGGTACATCTCCGCCACGGATGCATTTTTTTTAAATTTATTATCCACCACGGATGCAAGTGTCTCTGTTGCGCTTAGACGTCGTGTGCAGTCATGGGAAGTGCGAGGACTCGCCGCTCTGATACGCAATGTCAAGTTTGTGCTATAGTTGGCGATACTTCTGCAAGGTGGCGCTTGAGATGTACTCGTGAGAAAGTGTTGGGACACGCCGCTGGCTGTCGGCATGTCGAGTTTGGAGCAGTTGGTTATATTCCCACAATATGTCGCTTAAGATGTACTCATACGAAAGTGTGGGGACACGCCGCTGGACGTCGCCATGTCCAGTTTGGAGCCGTTGGTGATATTCCCACAAGATGTCGCGAGTAGCGCGACTAATCGCGTCATTTGTGCTGCGCCACCACACCAATCAGCGTAAGTCATTTCTCTCTCTCTCTCTCTATATATATATATCTTCTCCGTAAAGACTCCACACATTAGTTATGGAAGTGACACGACCGATCGTCAGGTATCAATAGGTGCCATCGTGCTTTTCCTTCCAATGATCTACATTATTGTCTTCGAACTTGTCACGTCTCAACCAAGCCCGCATGGCCACTGCACACTCGAGACAAGCTTGACGGAAGATATCAAAGTTCATTAATGTTCAGACTCTGTTTTGGCAATAGGCGCATGAATGAAAGTGTATTATCTCGATAAAATCGGCGTAAGCTTGGACAAAAAGCAGATTCGCAACCTAAAACAATGTCTTAACGAGGCAGACGTTCATGTCTTGCGGAAACATGACATACAGTGCGAAGACACTTGTAATATAGGTGAGTCGGTGTATCTCCGTCGGTGTCGATTCAGTGTGCATCAAATTAGACAATTGGTCGGACGAAAACCCTCGATGTATGGGACCAATTTAGATCGCAAGGCAACTTTGCGCCTCTTGGTTTTTTTTTAATAAAGAGTAATAAAACACGCAACATGTGTGTGTGTGTGCATGTGTGTGTTTGTGTGTGTGTGTGTGCGTGTGTGTGTGCTTATGTCTCAAGAAATCTGCAGAGTCTATTGAAAAGTCTCAATGCAGTGTGAAGAACATGATCAGATACATTTTTAGCTTTTTGTTTATTTTTCAAAATCACCTGCCCTAAACAAACTGTTGTGTGAGGAATCGTAGCCTCTCCATTTAACAAGGTACTGGAGATCAGGCGCACGTCGTTTTCTCAAAATCTTCTCGATGATCCAGGCCTTGTTTTCGGGGATGGAAACACCTGGCAACGGGCTCTTTTCTCACCATATCGACTAGGTGCTAGGGTTTGGGCACACCTAATCGAATTCGGTCAATGATAAACACCTCGTCCGTGAACGACTGCTTGTACTTCTTCAAAAGAACGGGACGGTCTCTCGAAATGCGCACATACTCATCCACGTTATATTTAGGTATTTTCACCTGTCCGGGATCGGGGAACAAGTGAAAGAAAAATTCGGTCTAGTTCTCTTGAGTAACATCGACCGGCATACGGGGCATTGGCCCGATTTAGAGGAGACAATCATTATAATTGTCGCCGACGTCTGAAATTTAAATTTGTCCAGGTCCATAGACATGTTGACCTCAACTGCGCTTGTCGAAAAATAAAAGAAAGATATCGGAGACGTGTTTCTAAATACTCGCAATGGATAAGCAATAAAAATAAGCGAGGTTTTCCAAGGTCGGAGCGGACCGCGCGATACGAAACCGTCCAGCAGGAAGAAGTCTGGAGAGGTCTGGAAATACCTCGACAGCCCGAAATGTCATCGTCTTTTCTTTTCATATGTAATTCAATACGCTGTTTCCAATCTATGAGCCGTATTGAAATATAGTCACTAGAGGACTACGCCAACATTGCAACCTCCAAAGTATGTCAACAAGTTTTGCGAAGAGATTGAAAGAAGATGCTGGCATTTATTCTTGAAATTACACTGCAACATAAAGGTATTTTGGTCAATGGTGTTGTGTGCGAGTATATATGTTTACCACTAGTGGCAATAAGCTCGTGTAAAGTGAGAAACATTCCAGCTGAATATCGTTGCACCACCCTATAGAGACGGTGCAACGATATTTAATTCAAAAGTTTTTCACCGACGCGACATCGCCCCTCAGGTCGCTCATCAAAATCCGCTGCATTTCGTCTTCAACTGCACCTCTTTTGAAAGTGTTTTGGAACGCCTAAACGTAAGAGTCGCAAGTTGCAACTCACATGTCGTCTGCTTACGGAAGCATTTCCGGCGTGGAGTGAATTTTGAGTGCGAGCGCCTGATTGACCACGACACTTCTGGCTGAAGAGCAGCAGAAAAAAAGAAAAAGTAAAAAAGAAATGCCTTAGAGCGCCAGACCAAACTTGACTAGAGATGTCGCGAACTTATTTTCGAACCTAAGGTTCAGTAGGTCGAACCACGGGGTTCAAAAGGTTCGAGAAGTTTCGCTTTGTCAAACTTTTGCGTTAATAAATGGTATCATTTCGAGCTTCCGAAATTCTTATATTCAAAAATACGAGCATTTTGAACTTATTGCGTTAATAAATTTGCAATTTATGAACTTTCTAGCTTGCTAAATGAAGAAATTCGGCAATTTTCGAATTTTCGAGTGTGTTTTTTAAAAAGTTGGAAAACTATCATACTTCCGAATTTGCCATCTTGAAATGTTCGACGAATTGCGATCATATCAGGGTTCAAAATATTCCGCCGAAGCTTCGATTCGTTGTTAAAATGTGGAGCTACTTCACGGGTTGTTGCCCATCTTGCCTGTTGTTGGCGAGCCCCGACTGGCGACTGCCCCGACTTCGTTGCTGCGCGCCGCAGCGTGCTTCGAGTTTAGTTTCGCTTCAGGACACTTTGCGAACTTCTGACCTTTTCGGCGAATATTCAACGATCGAGCATAGCGCAGGCTGACAGACAGGCAGTCATTATAATCACATTAAAGGAAGCAGCAACCAGGCTCTCAAGACTCGAATCGTTACTATAAAGAGTTGTGTTGTGTGACTGAAGTGTTGTGTGCTTATTTTACCTCGCGGTCCTTGAGGGAGATATCTGCAATGACTGTACTGTTTGTTTTTGTGCGTTTTTCTTATCATGCCTTCAGAAAGTGAAGATCTCACAACCTAATTCCATGCTTTACCTGTAATGACTTTAAATCATTAAAAATATTTTTCATAACTAAAAAAAAGAATTGCACGAGGTTTATAAATGCCCATAAATAATTTTCTTTTCCAGTTCCATGCATCCAAGAATGTGAACAATGTAACAGCTCAAACAATACAGTGTAGATGCATGCAAACAAACTGGGGGGCCATGACGGAGAAAAATATTGTAGGTTAAAAAGCCTGGCAATACAACCGAACTATATGTCCCCAGCGTTACCACTTTGTTGAAAAATTAAAAAAAAATAAAATGTTAAAGCTTGCAATTAAGATGCCCGGTTCTTCGGCCGGAACTTCGGGGTCGCCTTGTAGCTGACTTTTCTGCGCCTAGCTCTCAAGATGGCACCTGACAGAAGGACTTTATTAGCTATATGTTCTACACATATTTAAAAGAAAGCCCCTGGAAGTTGCCATCTAGAAAGTTTGTGCGTATAGCACGTGTTTTCCTCGCTTTCTCGGGCGACGCACACGCGCGTGCCGGGCTGTGGAGCGGTGCACACTGGGCTGTTGCCCAGAATTGCGTGCCTCCATATGCGCTTTGTCTTAGGGTGATGACATCTCACCATTTTGTTCCTGACGCTTTTGTTTCTTTTTTGCCCCAGAGCGCGAGCAAGCACGTCTCCCGACCAGCACGATGTCTTGGCATTGAGAGTGCTAAGGCGGCAGTTTGTAACCGGCTATTAGTATTTTTCTCGAGAGTGCGTACTGTCGGCATCGGGTAAGAAATACAATGTTATAACACTAAGCAAAGTGCACATGAAGGCGAGGGGGATCGGTGGCCGTGTAGCTAGCGCACACTAGAGCCACTAAATGAGCTGCGCTTAGAGTATCGGCACTCCGTTCCCCGACATTGTTGTGGGCGTCGCCATATTGGGGCTTGTGCAGAGCAGACGCAACTGCCGATCGTCATGATTCAAAAGTGCGACTTCCTCAGCATTCGATTCGATGTTAGGAAACTCATGTAATATTGCTTTGCTTTGTCGCGGACTGTTTAAACATTTGTGGAGGGCAGAAAAGCGTTTCCTGTGATTTCAGATAAAGCTTCAGATAACTGGCAACCATGATTTTAAGCCACAGTATGGCCGAGTGTCGTTACTCTGAAGCGTAGCTTATTTAGTGGCGCTAGCGCACACCAGCTCGGAGCACGTGGAGCGAAAGCTCGCGCTGCAATCTGGATAAGCATCGTACCGTCGTGCGGTCGTGTATCACTACTGCGTGATGAAGGTACTGCGTAGCCAAGGGCATTTCACTCGTGAAGTCTCCTTGTCACTCATGAACTGCCAAATTCAACCTTCGGGAGGTTCGCGACATCCCTACTCTTGACGTCACCGAGGAGCGCGGGAACCTCAAAGTCGGCTTGCTGGAAAGATTATTTTCTCTTCAATAGGGAGTATTCACTGGCGGCCATAGCTGTGTGCGCGAGTTCTGAGCGCGCGCTGATGGCGAGCTTCCACAGTTCTTTTGCAACGTGCATTCCGCACCATCCAGAGTGCCGGTCTTAAGAGCCTATTGATGTGAGCTCGTTCTGAGCATGCGCTCTAAACAGCACCCACAAATATGGCGTCCGGTGAATACTTCCTATAGACCTATTGCTATATTACCCAAGCATCAAGGAGAATGCAGGGATTGGTGTTCTACGCGCCGCACGTGCTGGCCTCAGCAGTAGTAACCTTTCTAAAGCAAATACCTAAAACAAACGCCATCTTCCTCGCGCGTTCGTCAACACTTTATTTTGGTTATTTACTTCGAATATTTTATACGGGGAAGGCGGGAGCGTGTGGCGCTTGGAACACCAATACCTGCATTCTTTTTGATGCTTGGGTAAGACAGCAAATGGTCTATTACGCCGTTTCAGGCTTTAATATTCGAGGTTGATGTCTGAGACTGTGAGTACTGTGGTCAATCGTTCGAAAAATTAAAAAAGGATGATTTCGAGGAGTCAGTGCTTCTTTAAGAATACCCTTAAACGGGTATTGCAACAACTATTCTACTTTCAGTAAATAAGGCTTCGAATAATTCTATCACATTCATACCCTATGAAACACGCGTTAGATTTTCCCTACGCAACGACAGTTGCAGAAAATAATTCAAGAAAAACGAGCAGTGTTTAGCAGCGTTCATCGCCTCAACATAAAGACAGACAAAAGGCCACGTGACCTGGAGCCGATTATATGACGCCAGTGTTTATCGTAGCCATAAGCACGGATCGGTAATGTAAAGGGGCCATAAAATGTAAAGGGGCCATAATGTCAAAGGGGCCATAAAATGAATTTCGGGCTGGGATAACTGGTTTTAGGTTGGAACTTTACTAACCGCATATCCGACGGTGGGCCAAAAGAAAGAGGATAGAAAGTCAAAAGCCAGCTTTTCGGTACAACATTTGAAAATATAGCGGACTATATCGTACCTCCTTTCTTTCAAAAGATGGTACGAAATAAGTAATTTACATCCGAGTACCCAAAACAGGTAAGCCGACACCAAACACGTTAGCCGACCCTAGCTCACGCATTGGACACAAGAACTGCGCCACTCGAACGTATGCGCTAGTCAACAATCAATCCGTCAACGAATATTTGGATTCGTGTTCATGGCCAATAAGTTCCCTGACGGAACTTATCATCACTTGCGAATGACAACATTTTTTGGAGTGCTTAAAAAGCGCGGTAAAGGCTTGGAGTCATCGCACCCGCTGCCCGAGCATGTCACGACGACATGATTTCTCAATTAACTTTTGCTTTGAGGATTATTGCTAAGGAGGAACAAGTTGAAAAATCGTTTCATGGCCCCTTTGACGTTCGGATATGCGCCATGAAAGTGAGGAGGAGGAGGAGACTAGACCGCGCTGGACGTCAGAACGCCGAGCTCTTGTTGGACTGATTATTCGCAACTCTCACGACCTATTCGAAACTCTCATAACCAATAGAATAGCAGTTCGAGGCTGTGTCTGCGATGCGTAATTCTAGTCTTGCTATATTCGAGCAGCATCAGAGACTTACTTTATTTGTTTTCACGCCAAGAAAGTGTAGGCAAGCACCTTTATTGCGAAGCCGATCATCCAGGTGATAGGGAAGGCGATTCTCACACTGCGGTACCACCACCGCTGAAAATTGCAAACTGGGTAGACCTAAAGCCAGCTGCCTTTGTCTCCACTGCACTCGTCGAATGCGTTACAACGTGGAAGGCCGGCGTCCGTCGTTTGACTCTGGCATTCGAACGCGTTCGGACGAGTGCAGTGGTGACACAGGCAGCTAGCTTTAAGTCTACCCACTGATCATTTGAACCAGACCTCGTCGTTCTGGCGTCCCCGTGCGCTCTCGTCTCCTCCTTTCCCTTAGTTTCTCGTGGCATTGCTAAATTACCGAAGCATCAAGGAGAGTGCATGTAATCTAGGTCTTCGCGTCGCACGCGCTCGCCTTTCCCGTATAAACGATTCCAAGTAAATAACCAAAATCATAAGGTGTTGCTCAACGTGCGTGCACGATGTCATTTGTTTTAGGCATTTGCTTTTGAACAGTTACCGCTGCTAGGGCTACAGACGGCAGCACGTGCGGGTTGTAGTCTTACATTCCAAGCATTCTCTTTAATAACCTCATACTAGCGTGCAACTGACGCACCCTCGATGCGGTGCGATTCATGATTGCGCGCGGATACCGGGTATTCCACCGCAAGGCCAGAGCCTCCTCTATTGCCTGTCAACGCAGAGGGCGCGTTATACGAGGGCCGCCGGCAAAAACTCCGCGCGGCTCCCGGCTGGTGGCGCTAAGCAGCGCCAGTGCCTAACGCCCCTGAAATAAGAAAGGTAGCGCCATCTTCTCCCTCCTCTGACGCGCACACCTTTTATCTTCATGTTTTGCTTTTTTACCGTCGCGGTCGACTGCGGGCGCCGCCTGCGTCGGTCCAAGATAGCAGGCGGCATTCTTCAAAGTATGGCGCTAGTTTTTCGTATAAAGGGGCTTCACCAGTGCCTGCGGTGAAGACAACCGTTTGCTTCGCAGGGAACATGCACGCCAGCTCGCTTGCACGTTTGCATTTAATTGTATTATAATTATAACCTTAAAATTGCAAGCCTTGTTGGTGTTAGACCACCAGGTCCGGGTTCGATACCCGGACCTGGTGGATTTTTTCGGTCGCTCACCAGTCACCTAAGCTGTGTTTGGAGATTTTTGCTTGTCCTTTGTCCCTCTTGTTCCCCTTCTCCAGGGATTATTTTCGCCATTCTTGTCCAGCTCCCTTGCACCTTTGCATTTAATTGCATTATAATTAAAACCTTAAAATTGCAAGCCAGTCTAACACCTTTGTTGGTGTTAGACTGGTGGCAGCTAATAAAACCCGTTTGCTCTACTGGCGTCTAGCCCCTGGTTAGCTCAGTTGGTAGAGCGCTCCACCTGTAATGGAGAGGTCCCGGGTTCGATACCCGGACCAGGCGGATTCTTTCGGTCGCTCACCAGTCACCTAGCTGTGTCTGGAGATTTGTGTTTGTCCTTTGTCCCTCTTGTTCCCCTTCTCCAGGGATTATTTTCGCAACCCTTGGCAGCCACTCGCGTTAATCTGTTTGACTGTTGCCGGTTTACGAGACGTCCGAGATTATCGCTCTGTACTATTATAGAAAAAAGAGACCGACAGCAGATTGGCTTTAAACGTGTTAAAACGCAAGTGAAAAATAACCTAATCCAAGACGTTTCATGTTAACTTTTGGATCAGGAGGCTTGTTAATGGAAAATGTTTATTTCGAAAGTAACTGAAAAGCAGTTGACGACGCGTTTATAGAACACACATTAAACCAGGTATGCTAGATCTAAGCCATATTGTTAAAATACAATAGGGCCACTGTGTTAAATGGCGTTCGTGGCCGCAATGGGCAAGATATTGACCTCTCGCCTGTGTCTGTCGTCTGGTTGGTATACACAACATAGGGAAAAAAGAACGTCTGCAATCCTAGCTTCGAATGTGTATGACAACACGAAGCGTACATTGATTGTCTCTCCGCTTATTAGAGACCACACCATGGAGGTCTCCAGCTCAACTTTTGAAACTTACGAGAAAGAGTCTTTCGCACAAATTTCGGGTACGCTTCATTTATTTTTGTTGTTGTTTCACTGAAAGCAGGCATGTGCACGTTACCCAAAAATGTAACTAAATGCCGTTACTCGTTACTAGCTCAAAAAGTAACTAAATACGTTAATCGTTGCCGATTCTCAAAAGGAACACGTTACGTTACCTTAAAAGTAAGTAGTTACTTTTCTCGTTACTTTGACGGCCAAATCCAAACCGATTTTGTCTCATGTTTTATTGTTTTATTTTCAGCAGACGTTGCCTTTAAGCAGTTGCTGCATCTAAAACTTCTTATCGGTTATGTCTCCCCGCTTCTTTGAGAATATATCTCCGGCGACTCAGGAGTCCTTCTACTGACACGATCGAAGGAAAGGCAGTGTGGTGTTTCACGAAGAGCTGGTGAATCTGGTATTCCCCTCTCTCTTTTGTTCTCTCTGCTTCTAAAGTTCCAAGTTGACAATGTGTTCTGTACCTTCCCGCGTTGGCAACCTCCGGGTTTAGATTCGGTTGGTACACTATTTTAGAAATGCAACGTTTACCTTAGTGTGTTCGCTGGGTGAAGGGCATTCCCAGCTGTAGGGTTTGACTGACGTGTTCAGCGATAAACGTTGCTATACTGTCATGCTGTTTGGTCGTTTTTTCGGGTTCCCCATTTGTTTTTGTCGCAATACACTCTGAAAAAATCCCGTGCGTCTGCTTTCCCGCACAACACTCGGAGAGCCAATCACCGCAACTTACGGAGGCAGATCAGCGAATGACGATGCCGAAACATATGTTTAGAACTAAAAAACGTAGTCTGAGTTGTGACATTAACAGCAATGCAAGCGTGACGTTTTGCACTGCTTAATGTCACAACTCAGACTGCGTTTTTGGTCTAAACATATGTTTCGGCATCGTCATTCGCTGATCTGCCTCCAAAGTTGCGGTGATTGCACTCCGAGTGATTTTGCGGGAAAGTGGACGCACGGACTTCTTTAGAGTGTAGACGCATACCGAGGTCAAAATTCAAACGAGGCTGTTTAAACGGTGTTGGAAACGTTACTCCTCTAACGTAACGAAATACTGTTACTCGCTACTTGACCTTCAAAGTAACTAAGTACCTTGCTCGTTATTTTTCTAAAAAATAAAAAATACCTTACTCTGTACCAAAAAGTAATTAGTTAGAAGTACCGTTGCTATTAACGTGTTATGTGCATGTCTGACATAAAGCATAGTTTATTACAAGTCACCCGAATAACTTTGTGCAAATGAGACGAACAAGTTCATGGCGATTGGCCTTGTTATTGGTTTGGCAGACCAGCAAAGGAGACTCGCAGACTGCTGGCTCTACTAACCTGAGAAGTGCCTTGAGGGGTCGCCTGCTTCACACATTGCATGAAAGCAGATCTGCCCCAAAAGGTTTGAGGATGTTGAGCAGATTAATTAGTTCCCCTACGGGGTACGTGAGTCCTCCTCGATGCAGGTGGTTTGTAAGACCATGGATATGGCTTTTGACCTTCGGCTCGCCATATTATATGAGCAAGAATGGCATGCCAAGTGTTCGTTTACGACACGGGTGACGTAGCCCCCGATGTGTGCCGTCGCAGATAACTCGAGGGCCTGCATTCTTCTTACAACATGATAGGATAGCTTAGTCAAAGTTTTCGCTACATTTTCTAGAAGGCCGAATGATGCGGTGATGGCACTGTCGGCAGCGCAAGGGCAGGACAATCAAATATTTATCTATCCGCCACTCACGTGCGAACTACTTGCCGCGGCTGGGTAATGAAGTGCGGTTCGCCATGACACCACTGTGCAAAATGATCGAGCATGATGATATAGGAGGTTATGCGTGCTCTAACTGAGCAAGGCGCTCTCTCAGCTCTCCGAAATTCGCGCGCGCGAAATGACTTTTTCTTTGTTTCCTTTTAGTGGCCGTTGAGGGCGCTCAGGTGCCGGATTGGGTGTTTGTGGAGAAGTGCGGAATTTGCGCGTTGGAGCACCTGCGCTGACAGGCGTAATGAAATTTATATAGGAGGCTCTGGCCAGGGGTATGTGCGAAAAGGCTCATTAAGTTGAATGCAAACATTTTCGGCAGAAATATGCCTGGTTGGGCTTCGATACTGACGTCATGCGTGAGCAAGTTCAGAGTTTTCCTTTTTACCGTGTTACAATTTCCGAAAATAAATTATTTTCTGGCTACTTCATCGTCGTCGGATGCACAACTCATTTTAATAAACATAAGAAAAATCGCGGACGTGTGCGATGAACACAACAAGCAGCAGCGTGAGTGTGGCTGCATAGTTATTGGGGTTTATATGTTTCCCAAGTGTCCTATTTAGAAAGTTAGTCAATTGGGAGCCTGGATCGCGAGGGCTTTTATCAGACTCATCGTCACGTTTATGCTCACAACTATACTAACCTTCACTTAAGGTAGGCGGACCGACTCCAAACCGGTGCTGGTGCTCCGATTCGGCTAGCACAGCAAGGTATATTTTTACTTCCATGACATGGGAAGTGAATGAAAATGTCTACGCGCCAAAATTCAAGAATCGACTAGCAAGTGCCGAGAGCTTACCAACCTATACTATATTAAACTGCTCATATAATTCTTTGTTGTTGAAACGCAATAAAAGAAAAAACCGCCTTCGTCCTCGCTCTTTTGAGGAGGCAAGGTGGTGGCCTGTCGTTAGCCAGCTTGATAAAGCTAAAGCACCTCGATGTGTTTGCGTTTGTCAAGGGACTTTAAATTCAACTGGTCAAGTTCCAGCAAGTTATTGTTGCCCACCATAACCAAGTTTACCCAAGTTCCGCCAATGTCCACACCACTGCCAACCTAGATAAATCTTCTGCTACAACCAGCCGTTATTTCAAGTTTTAAGCCGTCGCCGGTGCCGCATCTCACAAGATGGCGAAGCCCTTGAAAGAAAGGTCTATAGCAATAGGTCTATTTCCATCATCGCGGCGACGTGGAACGAGCCATTACTCGAATGCATCTCGAGGTATTGATTGTCAGGAGCCCAAACCGAAAGCTCGCGAAGTTGTCGTGTCCACTGTATGCGCCACATTTAAATAACGTCACCGAAAAAAAAGATATATATATATATGATGCGTGGACACAGAATCTTTTTGGCTGCACACTGTCAAGTCTTTTTTCACTTTTAAATTAAAGTGTAATAAATATCACACGAAAGTCTGTAAAAAATGATTTAAGTTACTTGTGACAGAAAAATGGTCCCCTCGTGTTTCTACGTTTGTTTGTTTGTTAATTCATTCAACTCGGGACCCTATGTCTAGGCCATATACAAAATGTGTGTTAGCTATATCGATCCTGATTCATTTCAGAGCCACCATATAGGTTGCTTTTCACACCGCCCAGCTGTGGACTAGGCGCATCTGCATTTAACTCGGTTTTCATAATACTATGACAATGTATTTTTCGACTATATAAGTTGCTGGTTAGTTTCGGTTCAAAAAAGAAAGACTGCCGTGCAAGTCTGGGAAAGGAATTGTCAGCAACGTGGTCACAAACCTCGTCACTCAAGCAGTGAACTGGGCCGTCCAGGTCAGTGAACGGTCTCTATCGAAGACGTTTTGTGAAGGGTTCGTACTGGAGTTGCAGCAAGTGGTCATATTTTAGACCTACGACTCCCACTTGCCCGAAAACATTGTCTCTCGTGCGAAGCTATCGGTAGCTGGGAACCTTGAATATAGAGGAAATTCGATAATTGTTCATGAGTACACTAGATGGCGCTTATATTTTTGCATATGGTCTACTGCGGTGAGGCGTAGCGCACATGCCCATAGTGCCTCTACGCCAAAGAAGCAAAAAGTAAAAAATAAGGAAGAGGGCGGGGCAGAGGGAAAATTTCAAAGTTTAATGTTCTGTCGACAAAGCGAAACTTATTTTTTAACTTACATTTTCAGCTCACAGGCTAGATCGCCAGTTGTTCTAAATATTCAGATCCGGTCACCAAACCCCTGTTGTATCTGCTCCCACACTTTTCCTCTTGAGCAGAACTCTCTCACAGCGCAAAAAGAGCGAATGTTCACGTTGCCGTAACAGGTGAAATCATTTTGTGGGTAATAACGAAACCAACACATACGAACTAGTAACTCGAAGCAAAGCCTCCTCTACACAAGGAAAGTGTGGTAGTTCGAGGAAAAAAAAACTGCTCGGCCGCCGAAAAAAGAAGAGACAGGAGAAGCGGGGAGTCATGTAGAAAAACAACTCAGACGTTAGCGCCCGGCCAAAAAAAAAAGTCAATGAAATTTGTTTTGTTTTTTTAATGGCGTCAGTCGTTATTTGCGGGGCTTCTTAGCGAATCTCGTGTGTGTTTTCTGTAAGTAGAGTCTTGTATAACCTGAAAGATTCACAGGGAGCGCGTAGCCGAGTCGGTGGCTTGCGGGGGCACTGCGCGCGCTCCTGGCGGTTATTCGTAATTCAGAAAAAACAAAAAAATGGACGGCACCTAGCGGAAAAATAGACTGAACTGGCCGGAACATGTCCTTTCGTGATTTATGCTCGTCTCTTGTGACTTCCGTGCTTACATGTTGCCGGCGGTTTGCTCTATAGAACCGTTGCCTGGTGACTCGTCTGTGGTAACTGTAGTATCAGTTTGTTCTCAGTTTGCTCTGCACGCCACCTATAAGCAACCGCGTGAATCACACATTCCGCGTTAATCAACGTTCATCAGCGCCGTGGAAGGATATAGTAGGCGTTCCTTTCATCGCTTCCTCACAGAAAGTCAAGCATCTGAAAGCTCGCTTACCGGGACAACTGTTTTATCGTGAAAACACGTTGCCGCAAGTTCGAAATGTGGAAGATCAAAAGTAGGGCGAACCATTTTGATGCTAATGCTTGCATTCTGAAAGCCCCAGCGTTGTGCGTTGAACTGGCACAAGGCACGGCGCGACATGTATAATACTCTAGTTACACTAGCGCTTTCAACGGTCATTAAGCCAACGATCGTTCACATCTCACCCAACTGTCATTGAGCTCAACTAAATATTCCGGTTTTACACGGTACATAGACGGTAAAAACAAACAAAAAACCGTAAGTTAACGGTTTTCTTCAGGACTTAAAAACGCTGTGAGAGGCGCGCGCGGGCAAAACGGCGTAGAGGCTACATGATGGCACTTGTCAGGAAATGTACGGCTTCACATACTTCGTAGTTCAGGTCTGTATTTCCTCTTTTTCCAGGTAAAAACAGATAACACACGCCACGTTTTCTCTAGAAATAGTCTTTTTTTTTTTTTTACAGATGTTTAACGTTACGTGTTATTGGTCCCAATGCGGAAAACTCTTCCTGGGGCATTCCGCCATCGGAGCAGCGGAGGCAGACCAACCCGGAAGACGGCGCACTCAGCTGGCGGACGAAGACGAGAGGAAGAGTAACACCCGTCCGTCACGTGATGTTTACTTGCCGCACGGGTCCGCACGCTTGCTCCCGCAGGAACCACCACAGGCGGGCAGGGCGGGAGGTCTGCCATCTTCGCTTTCACCGCGATCACCTTGGACGCCGCGCAGGATGTCGCCATTGGACGGCGCTGAAAAGTTAAGCTAGCTGATTTTCGCATACGCCTTGCGAGATAATCCAGATGAAAAAGGAATGAAAGACGCGTAACTTAACGCAATAGCGCGTGTCGCGTCAGAAAACGTGCTAAACTTGTTGCTTCAGCTTTCCTCGCTCTGTTGCACGAGGGAAACACATAGTCGCATCAGACTCGACTCGATGGACGTGTGCAGGTACAGGGTACATTGCGATGGGAGTTTGGTTTGCTGTCGGCTCTCCCGTACTCTTCTTGTTTGTACCTTTTCGCTTCAGGCGCCGTTACCCTTTCGCTCTCGGGCGCCGCAAGAAGAACCGGAGAAATCGATTTCGAACATAAAACACTGAACCGCGCTCGTTGAATAATTGTAGTGGGCGCCCTCGCGTACTGAAATTTAAGACAGCATGTTGTGTTTTCTGTCGTTTATATTTCGAAAAAGTTCTTGTCTATGGCAGTCTGTTAGTTTGTTTCGAGGTTGGCCTAACGGGCGAACGACGGCCGTGCTTGCCTAACGTACCGCGGAATGGCGCCACCGACGCCATTAGATGCTGACTGGAAGCAGACCGCGATATGCCACCTGTTTTCACCGATATGAGTTATTAAATTCTTTCAGCAGATATGATGTGTTACCGCGCTCGATAATAAATGGGATTGTGGTCCTCGAACAACTTCCGTCCCACAGTGAGCTGAGCAGGCACTCTGCCATAAAAGACAACAATTTTGTTCTTTCATAAAATTGAGGTACCTTGACCCAAGCAGCACGCAATTTGGCCAAGCATTGGCCAATGGGAGGCGATGGTCTTTTGGCCAATAGCCAAAGTGGCCTTTCATTGGGCAATGCTCGGCCGTTGACTGATCACCATTGGCCATTGGCCAATGGCCAAAGAAAGGCCAGTCATCAGCCAATGGCTGGCCACTGTCTGGCCACAGGGCAGAGGACTATTTCCAACCATTGGCCAATGATTGGCCAAATGTGTGCCGCTTGGGCGTTTGCTCGCTTATATTTCCCTACGTAAAAGCGACTATCAAAACATGCGCTCGAGCGAAAAGTGGCCACTTTCTGGGAAGAGTGTCCAGCCCTAAGTTTCACTTTATAGTAGCTTCCCATTGGCTGGAACGATTATTGATGCCTTGCCTGGGAGGAACAGTGGTGTAAATCATTGTTCCGGTGGCGCCGATCACTTGAGAAACAATTGTATGACTCTTCCTCGTATCATATTCATTTTAAGAAGAAATGCGTGTTGTGAAATGAGCAGTTTATTCACTCTGTTAAAATAGTTTTTTTTTTTTGCTTTTTAGTTGTCGAAGGCGGGACTGATTTAGTAAGTGCATCGAGATTTAAATTCAATGATGTGCTTGCCAAAACTTTGTGTTTCCACTTTCTATCTCCTTTTATTACAACACTGCAAGAACTATCGTCTTGCTGCAAATATTTGACTTTTTTACTTTTTAGGTAAAATAGTTTGTATGGCAGTCTGAGGAACTGCGGGGTTTTCTATAGTACTTGGATCACTTTATACAAGGTGATCAAGCGGAATCGCCTGCTCCAAAAGCTCAACTATTGTGGCAGGCAACCACAGCCGTGACGGTGCACTCACGCATCTTTTTGCTGCAGATTATACTTCTGAGCATCGCCAGCAATGACGGGGCCCATGTTCTAGACGGACCACGGGACGCCACTGAACCGATCATTCTCGAGCCAACGACGGGATAACAGCGGGTCCCGGAACCCGTCCTTCTGGATTTCAAGCTAGGAGAATTAGGCTGATGACCAACACTGGTCATCAGCTACGATGCTTCTACAAGAGCCGCTACGCACGTCGGTCATTCGGGGCTCGCTACCACAGCCGTGATGGAGCACTCACGCATCTTTTTGCTGCAGGTTGGTTTTCTGAAAACTTCAGCGCGCCGTCGCCCAAGCAACTATTGTCGTCTAGTGGTATCGTGCCCCAGTGATTGGTTGTGCCGTTTTCGTCGCGTGTGCTATTGGTTTCGGGATGTCATGTCCGTTAGATTGTGGTGTACCCTTTTTAGTTCAATCGGGTGATGTGGAATCAAACCGCGGACCTGACAATGCCGCTGTTGTACCAGTGCCCATGGGCGATCTTCTCGCAAATTCTTTTCTACCGTTCAAAGAATAGAACATGGACAAAACGCCATACTTTCCAAAATAAAGGAGCTCTGGGGAAAGCCCTAAAGTGACAGATGATACTGTGCAGCAGTTATCCTGGTGGGTGACCGCCATTGAGGGCGACATTTCTAAAACCTTTTGACTGTAGCTAATACCGTACCAACTGAGAGTGCTGTTGCATCTTAGATTCACTATATACAATGCCGCTGCGATGATGCTGCGAATAGGCTTAGATGCTGTAATCTTATTGTTTTACAGGAATGAGGGACGATAGAAATGAACCATGGAACGCTGCCCGAAGCGAAAGTTATCGAGTTCTGTTCAACGCAGCTTAGAATTGACAGTACCATAAACCTTATTGAAAGAGCTCATCGCTTGGGCAAATTTCTATCAAGCAAATATCGTCTCATCATGGCTAAATTCTCGCGATTCAAAACAAGGATTGCTTACTGAGTTTGGGACATAAGCTAAAGAGAGCATTTTGCCTTAAAGGTTCGTCAGGCAAGAAGTAAACTACTCGGACACGCGAAAAGAAAACAGGTTCCTTTCGAACTCCGTTTCGACAAGATAAAAATAGATAACTGTTTTGTTTTGAATATGACAAACATGTCTGACTGCGTCAGGGAATCCAGGTAACAACGCAAAGGCGCTTCTAATCGCACATATTGTGCACGGTCTTTCACCGCTAACGCTTGGCGTACACAAACTCTTGCTGAGTTTTTCACTAACATACGAAGTTTTCTTTCGAAGCGTGACCAACTGTGTTTCATAACCGATAGCAAGACAGATATTATCATGTTAACCGAAACGTGGCTAAAACCCGAACATACTGACAATGAAATACTCGATGTCAGTTCCAACTTCGAAATTTATCATAAGCACCGACAAGATAAAAGAGGGGGGGAGGCGTGTGGATTGCGACAAAGAAAAACTTATGTCCAAGCGTTGTACACGTAGAAAGCCCTTTAAAAGTATTATTCATTAGTATATCTTCAGACTTCAGGATGTGTCTTTTTGTGTGTGTTATAGGCCTCCTGATTGCGCGGCATGTCCTGAACCCTATGAAAAATCTCATTTGTATGAGAAATGTCTGTGTCCAATAAGCACATATGAATCATACAATATATATAGAGACTTGTGATAAGTTTCTTATAAGTTTCTTATATGGTTCCTTTATGTTCTTACATATCTTATATAGTTCTTAGATAGTTTTTATATGGTTCTTATATGCTCTTATATATATCGTCCGATTTATATATGTTTATTGCACATAATAATTTTCTCATACAAATGGCTTTTTTCACTAGAGTAGTGAATTGCCGAAAATGTTATCTGTTCTGGAAAAGGATTTTCATAAGAGCAAGATGTTGCTCTTCGGTCTCCTCGATGAATACAGTGATTGTTTTTCCACGTCGTCGAAAGTTCGCGAAACACCAGTGGTGAAACATCGCATTGTTGCCGACGGTGACGTGCGCCCAGTCCACCAGTCATCGTACCGTGCCTCTTTGAAAGTGAGGGAAGTAATTCAAGAACAGGTTGAGGAAATGCTTGATGGTGACATCATCCAGCCGTCAAGCTGTCCATAAGCTTCACCTGACGGGCTGGTAAAGAAGAAGACGGAACCCTGAGATTCTGAGTGGACTATCGTCCACTCAATGCTGAGACAAAGAAAAACGTGTACCCGCTACTTTCGCATCGACGATACTTGTAGACCGCCTGCGGCACTCCCGATACTCTTCGTCGATGGACTTGAAGAATGGCTTCTGGCAGGTCGAGGTTGAGGAACCGGACCAGGAGAAAACTGTCTTTTTCGCGCCCGATGAACAGTACGAATTTAAAGAGATGCCCTTCGTACTATGCACAGCGCCGGCGACATTTCAGCGTGTCATGGACATCGTGCTCGCAGGCTTAAAATGACAGGACTGTCTCGTCTACCTCCACGACGTTGTAGTGTTCGCCAGCTACTTCCACGAGCACTTACGACGACTTCGTGTCGTACTTCAAGCCATCAAGGCCGCTGGAATACCCTCAAGCCAACGAAATCTCTGTTCGCTAATGGTAAGCTCAGGTTCCTAGGCCACGTCGTGAGCAGTGAGGGTGTTCGTCCTGACTCAGAGAAGATGCGCGCCGTAGCCACAGTTTCGAGATTTCGCGAAGCTTTCTGCGCCGCTGTCATACCTTACCAAGGCGCTGAAAGATTTCAGCAGATAGAAGAGCACCAGCCAGTGTTCTACGAGCTTAAACGAAGACTTCTGACACCTCCCGTCCTTGGTCACTTCTGACCAGCATGCACGAAGTTCGGTCGAAAGCACAGTGATGCCGATTGTCTGTCAAGGGCCCTCGCCAAAGCCGGTCCTGCCTGCACTGAAGATGACGACAACGAATGTTTCCTCGGTGCACTAGATATCAGCTACATGGCAGACCTCCAAAGAGATTATCCTGAACTACGAGGACTTATCGAGCACTTAGAAGGACAAGGAAGCCCTGTTCCTCATGTTTTCATATGAACACTGCCAACCTTCTTCAACCGACAAGATGTGCTCTACAAGGAGAACGTCAACAAAAACAACACGGCGTGGTTGTTGGTGATCCCTTCCAGTTTTTGAGAAGAAATATTTCAAGTCTGCCACGATGACCTGACGGCAGGACACCTTGGCTACAGCAGCACTCTTGCCAGGATACGCAAAAAGAACTACTGGCCCAAGCTCGAAGACAGTCCATCACTACACACGATCTTGCTACGAGTGTCAACGACGGAAGAAACCACCGACGAAACTGGCAGGACTTCTTCACCTTATAGCGCCGCCATCTGCCCCATTCCAGGAAATTGGACTGGATTTACTTGGACCGTTCCCACCATCGACGCATAGAAACAGATGGATAATCGTTGCGACCGATTATCTCACACGATACACCTAGGCGAAAGCCTTTCCATCAGGTACGGCTGTTGAAGTCGCCAAGTTTTTCATTAAGTCCGTTGTCCTCCGGCACGGCGCCCCCGAAGTCCTCCTTACAGACCGTGGATCATCGCTCATGGCTCGGCTGACGCAAGAAATACTTTGTCTCAGTAGCACCACCCACCATCGAACCACTGTGTACATCCGCAGACAGATGGACTAACAGAAAGACAAAACAAAACTATTGCCTACATGATTTCCATGTATGTCGAGGTAGAGCACAAGATGTGGGACGAGGTGTTACCCAAAATCACGTTTGCTTACAACATGCAGGTGCAACAGACCACAGATTGTACACCGTTTCAGCTGTTGTATGGCCGAAAAGTAACGACCATGCTGGACGCGATGCTGCCCCACGAACCAGCTGACGATCCACGTCGCCCACGTGGTTGCTCAACAAGCTGAAGAAGTTATCCAGCTCGCGCGACTCCGGAGTCATTACCAGCGACGTGTCGACGCTGGCCGCTAAAGCATTAGTCACGAGGTCATTCACCCCCAGCCCGGAAAGACGGTGTGATTCTGGAGACCCAGTCGCCGCCGCGGTCTCAGCGAGCAGCTGTTGAAACGCTATTACGACCCTACAAGGTGCTTCGTCGACTCGGATATCTGAACTACGAGGTGATGCCCTACAGAGCACGGACTTCATCACGCCGCCCTCCAAGACTGGAAGCCATCCGCGTCGTGCGCCTCAAGCCGTACTACGATCGATATAACTGTATTTTAGCAAGCCTCCGTAGTCGGCCATGTTTTTTGTTTTGCTTTCTTGTTTCCTGGCACGTTGCATCGAGACGATGCGCTTTTTAAAGGGGGAGTAATGCCACGCCCGTCGCCGAGCAAGCCCATGCCTGGCCGAATTGCTACCGTGCTTGGATTTCCCGCGGACGCCCCAGGCTCAATTACCGGGAGCGGACGTTTGTTTTCTTTATTTTTTCTATCCAGCATTTTCGTACGTTGGAGAACCGTGTCGTGCGATCGAGGTACGAAGTACGAATGTTCAACGCGCCGAACGTTTTACGCCGAATGTTCCAGAAACCCACGCGTGTACAAGGTGAGCTTCGCGTGGCGGTCCGGGGTCAGTCTCGCCCCACCGCTCGATCCTGCTGTCTCATCGACATCGACACCTACGACGCTAACTTTCTTCAATTTTGTTTCAACACAAGTTTGCCCTATTAAAACGTTTAGTTTCTCCAGTTATTCGCCGCTTCTTATCTGTCATTCGAGACGAAATGATGCACTCATACTTTGTGGGTACTAATTGTTCCCAGAGTAGCACGAACCACTATTGATGTAATAAAATGAAAATGTGAGAGGCATAACTGTCTTCAGAGGGCAGCACCTCCGCCACCCTTGCCGTCAACATGCCTGTCACTGCTATAACATATTTTTGCGACCAATTGCCCTACTGCTGTTTAAAATATTTTAATTACGTTAACTGTATGAAGCGGATGCTCTTTCTTTTAGAAAATGCCGAACTGCAATGCCACTCGTATTTGCATAGTTTAATGAACAAAACAAGCACATAAAATGCATGGTCAGAGAGAAGGAACGTGCACATCACACAAGCGTTGACTGGCAAATGAATTTCTACACGAAAGGAAGAAAGACATGCAGTGCCAGAGTGTGAAACACGCGACACAACACCATCCAACTACGATGTCGTTGCCCCATAGTCCGATCTGAAAACAGTTTCGGTTTGGAGCAGTGTCACTGGTGGGTGGCTAATGCAGCGGCCCCCAAATTATTAATGCAATGCGCTTCCACAATTTCGCGAGTCGTCTTGTCTCGATAATGTCCAAATATTGTTGTGCCTTTAAGGATTGGAGAACCCAAGCATGTATTGCAATGTGCGGAAAGATGACGCCCCCCCCCCCCCCCGTAGATTTCAGTGAACGATCATGCTTGAGAAAGCGATAATTCAGGCACTGGCCGCTTTGGCCCACATCGCTCCGTTAGTGGGATTTTGAACACACCGCCAATTGAACACGACATATGAGGTTTGCTTTGGTGTTTCTGGCACTTGGCTTTTTTAAGGTTTTCCGCTATTAGCCCCGAGAAGTTCGCGTGGCGCCCCCTTACGGCGAACCGGGGTGACGTCACGGCGAGGAGAGAATTTTCCCCGACTCGCCCCGCTCGCCCTGTGGAGGCTGTGACGACGCTAGCTGTCGGCGCGCTCGTTTCTATTGAATTTTTTTCCCCGTGTTTTTCGTAGGAAGTGTAAACTTTTATATGTGGCTTTATTGAGGTATGGCCTGTAGCTGCAGGCGAAACTTCAACCAACATTTTAAGCATGGTTGACAGGGCAGGCAACGCATGAATCGCAGCTGGTATATGAAAATAAAGAAATATGGCCACAATTGCAGGAGCATCACTATAGAGTTACATCTCACGCAATAAATGCTGCTGATGGTCTTAATGAATTGGCAGCTTATGTATACTATTTTTTTCTATCTCTGTTTTTAAACAAGATCGCCGAAACAGAAAAGCTGCATGCTGCTCGAGCAACATGCTAAATACAGTCTGGGCCATGGGGAGATAATCACAAGTAAGACAGCCCAAGTGCAGGGGCAAAGTAAAAAAACAAGGAACATTTATTATATACATTGCTCGCATTTGACCTTTGCTGGATTCGGATAGTATTTCAATGGACTACACGGGTGGTATCTGTGGACTTGTTTATATCAACCCTCAAGTAATGTATAACAAACGTAAGCGAAGGTGTCTAGATCGTTATTAGTCCCTTAAGTCCTAAAATTGAGATTTTACTTAAATCGAATTGTCCTGAAGCTAAAATACCAGAAGTTTTTCGCACGCAGACTGTCACCCTTCGCAGGTTCTACATTTTCTGCTACTAGTGCTGCATCTACCACTGGACAGACGTTCGAATGCTTGCTTTTACTCCTGTTTTCCTCTGTTGTCAAAGAGCCCAGCTGTACGGAGTTTGGAGGCTAAGGAAGCTTTTGGGTACCTGCAGCAGTGTCTCTTTTAATTGGAAATAAATGGCAATTCAAACTAAACGGTGTATTTTCCGAATACCCAAGGCTGGAGTAAAGAATGTCAGGAAAAAGTATAAAGATTACAAATTACGGTACTATTGCTGTGCATATTTTGGGCAGTTCAATACATATCATACAGGCAACTGGGGGCAAATCGGCCGTTTTTGCTGCTACCGTACAAACTAATTTCCAGTAATTATGCATCTTCTAAGAAATATGCCTGCATAGGTGTATAAACTATATAATTATTTCACGAAGAAGCTAGATTTATGTAAGACAACCCTGTTCCACGAGCACTTCAAAGATCATCAGACGCAGGGCCTTTAAAACATCTGCGAATCAGCGCATGCAGAGTGGCAGCGCAGAGTCGGGGTCGCGAGCTAATTTGCCGACCACCCAAAAGCCCATAATATAAATGCCACTTCAAATGCCTTTGAAGCGGGATGTAATATCGTCCTAAATCATGAACATGCAAGGAACAGAATTCCAGCGTCTGAAACACTTGCGGCACCGCTTCACCGACCCCTCGCAAAATTGCGTTCTGTCGTGTGGGGACGGGAAGGTTCATCGGCGGAATCGCCACCGCCGATAGCTTTCGGGATTTGTAACCCAATTTTAAAGGCAAAAGGGACAAGCAGGCTCATAAAATGTACGGAAGCACGTCTATATCGGCCTAACTCAACGTCTTGGACACCGGGTAAACGAGGCCCAGCTCCTCGAAGAGCTTGCGGCACACAACGCCAAACCAGGAGACCAGTGCTGGGAAGCGAGCCGATGCGAGATCGCGGAGCGGAGTCCTCTTCCTGACGTCACGGAACACCTCGCCCAATCAGGGCGCGGCGACCCGCAGCGACGCTTGTGCTCGCTCTCGGGGCTAATAGAGCGACCCTTGGAACAGATTTGCGCCATACTTTTGGGAGCTGAAAACACCACAGGCACATCGCACATTTTGGCTCCTCTTTTTAAATTATGCGATGTTTGTGCATGTATAGGACAGGTACCTTTCGTTTCTGGTGACATCTAGGTTTCCTTCTCTGAACCCTTTCAATCTTACGTATCAAGAGGCCCCACCACCTCGTTTAAGACCTGTGATGGGAAGCCCGACGAATGGAACCTATCACCTTGAGTATTAAAACCATCACGGACAGTGTGAAAGCAAGACTACGTAAGCGCAGCCCAAATTATGGAAATTACAATCCCCCTTTTAACAACTTTCGAATGTGCTGACGTATAATGAAGGATGCCCTTTTTTGATCAAAGGGAAAAACTCCAGCAGATAGTGTTTGTGTAAGAGATAACGCAAGGTCTACGAATTGTAAGTACCCGTCCAAAGATTTTTCAACTGTGAACTTGAGACCAAAGACACACCTGGAAAATACGTTCATAACCTTATCTAGGTTATCACATTCAGCAGACTTGAGATACACAAACAAAAAATCGTCAATATATCGAAACAGATTTGACACTTGTGATCTGCTGAGGACACCATGAAGTGCTCTAACAACCTTTGCTAGAAAAATATGACTAATCATGAAGGGCCACACATGATCCTATGCACACACCTTACGCTGTAAAAAGGTATCATTTTTCCAACCAACGATCATAAAGTTTAGATAGAATTGCAAAAGTTCCAGAAAATCCTCTAAAGACACACCATTAGAATTTCTGAAGTGAAGTTCCCCTTGTTCTTCAATACAGGATTTGACTGATGCGAGTAATGCTCCATGTGAGAGGGAATAAAAGAGGTATTGTACGTCAACGATGAACATAAAGTGGTTGTTAAAATCATTGTCGCTTTAAAGCTTCCATCATTGCTTCAGGATTGCTGACTAAAAAGGGTCCTTAATTCGTAAACCGGATGGGTGATTTTGAGGGAACCTAGCCATCTGGCGCTGCCACGTGCCTGACTCAGTGTTGATGGTACGTAAAAGGCAGGCTTCCTTATGGGTTTTTACACAAGAACAACTAAAGATGAAGCCGTGCTGATTTTGTGATGTTTCCGGCCAATTGTGTCAAGGAACGGCGTTCACAGGGCTTTAATGCCTGCGCCTTAACCTGTATTAGAGCCACTTGCACCTGCTTTAAATTCTTACTCACGGCGACGCGAGTAAGAATTTGAATAGTGTTTTCTGGCATCAATACAGAGGACCCTTCGTTAACAGTCACCAGAACTCGAAGGTTATCATCGGCCAAAAAGGAAATGAGAGGACGAGGATCATATGCGTGTGTAGGCTGAGTAGTGGTGGTACAAAAAGCGTCGATAAATTTATAAATACAGCGCGGTCGGACATCTTCATTTACCTTGCATGTTGGTAATCTAGTGAGCGCCAGATGCTCGTGGGGTTGAAGAGTCGATTGAAGGCAGAACTTGGGCCAAAGACCTAACATCTTTTTGAGCTCTGGGTGAACGCGATTCTATTGATTGTCTTCGATTGTCCGTAAAAAGGTCGAAGCAGTCGAGTGGACGCAGTTGCTGTCGTCATAGGACGACTCAAATGCTTTAAGGCGAAAGCTTCCCTTGTCTCGCTGACACTATATCTACAGTGTCTGCCTGCTTCTTTGCCACCGCCATAGTTGCGGCGATTTGCTGCATTCTACAGTTACAACCTAATCAGGCGAAAAAAAGACTAAATAAACGCATGAAAAAAAAATACCAGTCGTGGAAACGTTAAAGGAACCCTATTCACCCTAACGTTGCAGTGCTCGCAAAGCGAATATAAAAAGCAGGTTCGTGTGCTCTGGCCTGCTCAAAGAAGGGATGGCAAATAAAGCAGAATATTTTAACGTTCGTGTTCAACTCACTAACCCATTAAGTTTAGGAACTTAACTTTGTTGATTTCCAACTCGGGCGATAGTAGGATCTGGATCCAGCAGTTTTGAAATGTGGGTCGCGTTTCGTCGCAAATGTATCGTTGCAACGCTGGCCAGTTCCGAAAGAAAACAAAAATCGTTTGTGAAAGACGGCTGAGTATCTTTAGCATGCACATTGATGAAGCAAAATAAAATGGCATAACTCGCTGTCTGCGGTTAAGAATGACGAGTGTCAATCCCTTGTATCTGGTTGGGATTAAGACCGGGGACGTGTCGGTTAAAATCTATAAGCTCGGAATCATGGTGCGCTAAGTAGAAACCACAGGTTGGAGGCAAATTAGATATTTTAAAAAGTTTTCGTGGCGTTGACGCACGTCGGCAGACAAAACAGAGTAGACGAGAAAACAATTTACAGAAGAACAAAATCTTCTCGGGAAAAGTGACTGATACTAAACACTCAACCAACCAATGGCCTTGTCGACGTGAACTTCCTGTAAACGTTGACACTTTATACAACATTGCCAACATGTGGAAATATAACGATTCGAACAAACTTGATATACCCGGAAAGCACAAAACGTGTCACGCGAGCGTTATGCGTGCGTCCCGTGATTTGTAATGCTTGGTTACGAGGAGCTTAGAGTGGGTTCAAATGCGCTGCTCACATGACACACTCTTGTGATCTCCGAGTTAAACATTATGATTAACACAAATTTCAAATAATTGAGGAGTAAACTGTGTCACGAGTATGTTTTATTCAGACGTTGTCCATGAGTTCTGCTTTTTATGGGTGCGCGTAGGGTCTTCAATCAAAATTGACCTTGCATTGCAAGGAACCCCTTGTGGTACACAAAGTAATTGCAAAAAGTGGAGGTTTATTGCAACCTGCACGCTTTCTATAGACTGCTGCCTGAAGTTGCGACGTCATTCTCCTGCAGTGCTATCCCTTGGTACGTTAGGATCAACTCCGTGATGCCCTGATTCCACGTGGAGAGCTGCGTTTCGTCAGGCTCCAGCTCCGCGCGCAAACGGTTGCCTGCGGTCTAAGTATGCTGGCTTGATTATCCCTCAACGCCGACTGTTACGTGCAGGATAATTATGCTAAACTAAATAGGACTCGCCGACGATGATCACCTGTTGACTAAGTATGCTAGACGCAGTGTGATTCGCATCAACAGTCACCGGCGGACCAAGTATGTTGAGCTAAGCATGACTCGCCGCCGAAGGTAACCTGAGTATTAATTATGCTGAACTAAGTATGCCGCGCCGCCGACATCGCCTGCAAACTAAATATGATAAAATCAGTATGATTCATCCAAACGGTCACTTGCAGACTATGCATGCAGGTCTAAGTATGACTCGCCTAAGAAAGTCACCTGCGGACCAAGTAAGCTCAACTAAGTATGAATTTCCATCGACGGTCACCTGCGGACGAAGTACGCTAGAATCACTATGATGCATCCCAACGGTCGGCTGTGGACTAATCATGCTGGACTAAGCCTTTGAATCGCCTCCGACAGTCGCCTGCAGACCAAGTATGCTGAACTAAGTATGCATTCCTATCGACGGTCACCTGCGTACTAAGTATGCTGTACTAAATATAACTTGCGGCCGACATATATACGCGTGCACACAAAACATGCTGGGCAGTGTATGACCCGCTGCTGACGGTCTCCTGCGGAGTAATTATGCTGGACTAAGTGGGTGTCGCCACCAACGGTCGCCTGCGGACTAGGTGTGACTCGACACCAACGGCTGCCTGTGGACGAAGTAGACTGGACTAAGTATGCCTCGCCGCCGATGGACGCCTGCTGCCTAAGTATGAAGTACTAAGTATCTCTTGACGCAGACAGCCGCGTGCAGACGCGTGCGATCGTCGGCTGCCAGTCGCACTTAGTTCAGCTGCTTGTGCTTGTTTTCACCTCCTTCTTGTGCCGCAGAACAAAGACGTCGGACTGCGTATCACATGGGGCAGTGTCCAGGGTCTACTGAGCCCCTTGGTGAATTTAGCTGACTGAGATTAATCCTTTGTACTTATGACTATGTATGAATAATAAGGACTAAGTATGCCTTATTAATTGCCTGCTATGGGCTATGCATGCTTTGTGTTGACCTGGAAACCGTGTAACGCTTTTGTGATACTCAGAAGTGACACTTTTTGCACAAACTTCACGACAAACACAATCTGTATTTTTAAAAGTTTCGGGATTCGAGCAGATCAAATAATATTTTGGCGGAGCAAGCGGAATATATAGGTATGAAATTGTAATTGAAATGTCATTGTTACTTAGAGTGAATCAAGCTCACGCTTCAAATGCAACAGCACTTGTGATGATACCTAGCACCAAGCATTTGCGTTTATAACTCATGCAAATTTACCACCAACCTAAAGAGTAATTATAAAGAGCATTAGTTATTTTTTTCCTGTCCGCGCGGCACCACCGATACTCCATTACCATTAGAATTAGCCAATTCTGATGTTGAGACTTACCTTTCTTTTGTTTCTCAGAAGTGAATTTCTTGTAGTAGGTCCACAAAATCCAGACCAAAGTTGCCGCAGGACATCCGCACATAAAGAACTGAGACTTCGAAGTCACGTCGTTTGTTTCGAGGAAAGGCGGGGTGGCAACAAAACACCCTTAGACGTCACCCTAGTCGCGTAGACGCAATGGCGTCTACTCGGCAAATGTTGAAAATTCCCACTTTCATGTCAATCACCTCCGTTCGCCAATGCCAGAAATAACTCTGGCGGGAAAAAAACTTGAAAGTTGATATTTGAGAGGCATCTCTCTGGTTTGGAAAACAATAAATACAGGACCAAAACCAACCATATAGCTGAAAAAAAAAGCTCCTTAACAGTTATTTCCGTAGTCACCCCTGAAGAAGAGCCGACTAGGCCTCTAAAAACTTAGGGTACCAATTTTTAAGATTTGGTTGCCTGTCGTCCTTCATTTGACTCAGGCAGGCACAAGCACCTGCGTGACAAAAGCTTAATGCCTTGAATCCTACCTCCCCCCTCGCATCCTCTTCTGCTTTCTTGTTTTTGCTTTGCTGCCTTGTAGCATTGCGCCATAAATGAAGACGATTTAAATAAACGATAGGTAGATGCTTGCATAAGGTACGGGTGTTCAGGTTTGTCTCTCCCTTAGTGACGTAGGTTATTCGCTTCTACGTGATTGTTTTAATCCGGTAGCATCAGAACGCTCCTTTTGTCGAAAACCAGGCGGTGTCTTTCGTTTGTTAGTTGTCGCATGCGACGCTCCCATTGGTCCGAAGCGCTGACGTGAGCACACGTCAACCTCTCCCTCTCTCCCCGGTGCCCACAAACTGACAGACACCGCCAGGTTTTTGTCAAATCGAGCACTTTCGTTGTCGGCAAAGTGACGCGCACAGCTGGCGCGGAGCCAGAGTGGAGGATGTGACGCGCAACACCTTCTAGATAACAGAGCCGTAGTGCTGAATGAGACGGCGTCTTCAGAGAGGCACGCTAACGTTGGATACAGATTTGAAACGAATGCTGCATCAGCCCTCGGCTTCAGTGTCGAGTTTGAGTCGAACGTGGATGGGATCGTCGTGTCCAATCTGTGCCCAGCGTTGACCTTCTCTGATGACGCCATTTCATTTAGCACTACGGTTTTTTTATCTCGGAGGTGCTGCGCAGCGGCGCGGTGGAATGCAAGCGCGTTCAGTTGCCACTCTCCGTCGCCGGTTGGTTCTTCGCCCCGTGTTTCCGTAGTAGCGGTGCATGTGCTGTAACGGTGTGTGTGTAGTTAAAATCCAAGAGCGTCGACGTAGTCTGACAGGCAGTAGTACAAAAAGGGGTTTAGAAATTAAAGGAAGATCCATTGGTCGAATCTTCGAGAATCCGTTAGCGTGGCCCTTCAGAAATCGCCACGCACGTCCCCTTGGGAAACGCTAACACTTGACCCTGCAAAGACGCCGAAAAAAGGCGGCAAAAAATACAGGAAGACAAAGAACACCAAAAGATAAAGTGAAGGGGTCAACGTTAGCGTTTTGTCAAAGAGGGACGTGTGGTGTTTCCAAAGGTCATGCTAACGCATTCCCAAAGAGTCTAGCCATGAATCTTCTTGTCATTCTTTCCAGCTCAGAAACTTTGTTATGATATGACGTGAGAGGCCAGAGAATGCTATAAATCATGCAATAGCAACGTTGTAATTTACTGGATGAGAGCCTGGTTTGTGAAGGCAATGACATAACAGCACAGTGGAAGGACGAAAATAAAAGCGTCAACAGATTTTTATATACATCACATGGGAAACGCTATTGCAAACGTAGGGCACTTATTCTCCAAGAACGCGGCACCAAATTATTCGATATTTCCTGTAGCTAGAACATCGACTTCGTAGTTATAACCTGGGTAGACGCAAATTAAAAAGCTCGCCTTCCTTCTTTTAAGTAGGAATAGTCTTTTTCAATAAAAGGACTGAGCGATCTGTTTCTGTTTAAGTATGTATGAAGATTTTCCTTGACGATGTGTGCAAACCTAAAAAATAGCTTTTCTTTTTCTCTAGTGGTAATCTCTGAGACAACATACAAAGACATCAGTGGTTTCGGAGAGGCACAGGCACGCCCCTCGCCGATCGGAAATTATCAACACGTGTAGACAACGTTTAATTAACCTGAGACTGTTATGAAAAGAATCATCAAAACGTCGATGGAATAGAAAATAGAAATGACGATATCTCAATTTCTCTAGATGTAACCCTATCCGGAAGATGGATTGGTGAACACAGTTTATTTTGACTATATATTTCCCGATTCCGCACTCTTGTGTATTTTGTTTGTACTTCACTGGCAGCGCACCAAAAGAAGCTAGAGCTTCGTCAGTCGCACACGCCGCTTTCATGTATCCCTGTGGAAACGTCCGCTTACACAAAGTAATAAACATTTTCTCCTAATTTTTTTGCAGCTTAATCTACGTTCTCATCTTCACTTACGCTTTTAAAATCACCGTGTCATTTTCACGCACATCAGCATTGAGAAGTTAATCACCGCAACTTACGAGGTAGCTCATTAATGACGATGCCGAACAGATGTTACGACCAAAACAAGTGAGTGCGAGCTATGACATTGGCACGAAAGCGTGACGTTTTGCATTGCTTAATGTCACAACTCAGACTGCGTTTTTGGTCTAAACATATGTTTCGGCATTGTCATTCGCTGAGCTGCCTCCGAAGTTGCGGATTGCTCTCCGAGTATTGTGCGTGAAAATAGACGCACATACTTTTTAAGAGTGTAACTGATACTCCGCTTGTCCTGCGCGGAAGGAATGTACAAATATTTTTTATCGATGCATGTCCTAATGCAGCCGTCACCAGTGAAGGGTATTTTCCTTCACTTCTTGCCACGTGAGACTCTTGCTACTGTAGAACTGGGAGTACCACTTGCGAAAGGAACGGACAGCGTGATCCTCTTTTACGAGGAAAGGCCTCTGCAAGAAGGTTTTTGATTCCAAACAATGATGTCTCGGTCCAGCTGCAGAAAAATAGGCGAGCAATATATGAAATCAAGTTGTCTAAGTTTCTTATCATTTTTCCTCAAGCTTCTTTGTGCTGCATTCAAGCAATGAGTATGTTGAAGGACGTTCCAGAAAGCTTTGACTCAGAACGAAGGGGGCATTATAATTGCTTTTCAGCGTAGCACCCCCCCCCCGCCCTAAGGTAATGTCACGTGTGCAATGATGATCCAGTCTTTCAATACATGTGGAAGAAAATATTAAGTATGTCCTCGAAAAAACAGATCACATAGTCAATGACCTTATCACCACAAAGCAAGTGGACATCATTGGGTTTTTGTTGCTGTTTTCTTTTTTATCTTGGGGAACATAATGAGGTTCGATGTTGCGAGATCTGGCAAGTGCAGTGAATGGTTGACGATAAAAAGCAGGTGTAGGTGAATCAGAATATTTACGATAAACATACACCAAATAAATTCCTGGAAATATACATATATATATATATATATATATATATATATATATATATATAAAGTATTTTTACAGGAATTTATTTAATGGTGTTTATCGTAAATATTCTCGCAAGTTTATGCGTCGCATACGGCCGCACATTAATAAGGTCATCCCACTACTAATTCAAACAGCACTGTGTACTGTGTTAAAATAAACAGTAGTCAAAAGTTCCTTTAATAAAATAATAAAAAATTATCATCTTAATGACATATGTAACTTAAGACTTACCATGATTCCCGTTACTTCCATACAACTTCCGCGCTGGCCACAAAATACTGGTGTCTCCAAAAGTTTGAATGGCGATGCGCAAGTCAAGTGGCCCTTGCGGCGTGAATGAGAGAACGTACAAAAGGTCGCCGTAGCGACCCTGGCCCTCACGACGTTTACGGCCGGCCCCAACTGCCAGAAATATACCTGATACGTAAACAACTTTCTTCCAAATAGTTTGATGTGCAGGTCAGTGGTGGCTATGCTCTTGACGCCGCACGCTTTCCACTCGACGTCGTATTCGAACGACAGAACGCGGCATGCCTACGAGTCACCTGAGACGCGGGCGTACTTCTCAGGCCCTACGAAGGTCGAGGCCTTGTGCAGGTGGTTGAAGTGACTGGCGTCAGCTCCATTTTCCGCGATGTCCTGAATGTGGGCGCAGACCCGTCTCTCCCAGAGTCCAGTTCGCTTTCGCCGGCCGATTGGACAGCCTCTTCCTCGACCATTTCCCAGGTCGGATCTTCGCCATCCGCGTGGTACCACACGAGTACCAGCCCGTACACTTCTGTGACCTGCCACGTCTTGACCTTTGCAAACTCGGGCACTGTTTGGAATAAAAAGAGAGGCATTTTCGGGCAATTAAAGGAGAGGGAGAGAGTTAAAAGCTTTGGGCAATGCTACAGAATACAGAGAGTGTTTAGAGGTGTGCATCTATCAAATCGATATCGAAGTTGTCGCGACGGTTTAACAAAACTGTTTCCGTTTATTTTTAATAATTCTATAAAATTATGGCGTTGTGTTGTATTCGCTTTTCTTTTTATAAAAATGCACTAGAAAATATGAAATGAAGGGGACGCTTCTTTATTGAAACAGAAAAAAGAATGATTTGTTCACTAAACATATTAGAGCTTATATAAATAATATAAGGCGGATGTAACGCGTGCTTATAAGTTTCTACATTATATTATCGTATAGGCCGTGGTATATTTATTAGTGACATAATAAAACTTTTTCTACCAGGAAAATATATACCGCGCATTAATGCTGTTCAAGTGTAATTGATAAGGAACCCGTTCGATGTTCCTTGGCTGCAGCCACAAGCCGCGTTATTGACTCAGCAGGATTACACCGGCGACATCGCACACCAACATAGTTTATGAGAGAAAGCTTAAGACGTACTTTTGCTGGAATAAGGCACGTAAGCGCAGACACCGTCCACTCCTCTGAACCTCCAGCCGTGGAAGGGACACTCGATGCAGTCTTCCACCACGCGGCCCATTACGCCCAGGTTGGCACCGAGGTGGGGGCAGTAGGCGTCCATCACTCGAGCCGCGCCGTCTTTGGTCCGGAAGGCGACCAGCTCGAGTCCTGCAAAGCCGATTCCCCGACGGAGTTGTGCGGACAGGTTTCTGCAGCTTCCAAGTTTTGTGTGGCTGCAGGTCGACCATTACGACCCAATCGTGGCGTACCTGAATGGTCGAGCATGTGAACTGTTTCCGGTACGCTCCTGTTTTCCACTCAAAAGTTAGAGAGTTTTAGCAGACCGTTTTTGCACTCTGAAAACGATACACGGTAAATATGCCATGCAAATGAAAAGCGCCGGCGCAGTAGTGGGTACCAATTCGAACCGTGAATCGCACTACTATATCATTCCTGACAGCTAAAAAAGTCCAGTGCATGGCTTTTTATGTTAGCGCTTCTGTGGCCATAAGCAACTCCTGGACTTTTTTTTTTATCTGATAACTTTGAATTCACAATTGCCGAGAAGCGGTAACAAGTTGTGCGAGATTTGTCATGTCCTGTGTATCGCAAGCTTGTTCCTTAGACGCCCACATTGGGAACGGATTTGCCCCTTCCTCGCTCACTAGATTCTCGCTTCTACTAGAAGAGCTGCACAATTCTCTTTGCCCGAGAACTAAGGTAACTTCTACCCTATACGTAAACGCTTTCTCTGAAACTCCTACGGGGACAACCGACCCCAGAGCTGTTTAGTTCTCTCAGACGGCAACAGATTACTCACCTATGACACTCAGAGATATAACCTTGTTTGGTCCAACCTCGGAAGAAAGGGCAACCGGAATCCAGCCGTTTGGAAACACCGGAGGCATTCCACCGTGGATGTATCTTCGACGTTCCGACTTCTGCCAGGAGAAGATGAATTCCACGAGAAGTGAGCCGACTCTTCCTTTTCAGAGTCTTTAGGCTGTTTGCCTTTGGATTATTCGTTTTCAAAGACAATTTTTAAATTCTAATACTAGGAGAGAATTCCATGAGCTTGAGGAAACGGCTGTATCTAAGTGCCTTCCCGATTTTTGTCCGTCAATAAGAAATACAACGGTTATTATAGCTTAATATCGCAAACGAGAGGTGTTGCTGCATAGAATTTCTACCAACAATTATAAATAAAAGCATGAATGCGGTTAGTAAACAAGAAAAAAAGAAAAATCAACTGTAAAGTTTTTGCTTATAAAAATAAATAAACAAACAGATGAAAGACGTTTACCATTCTCCGTAATACCGAATTAGAGCGCGGTTCTTAAAGAAGGGGAGGGTACGGAGGGGACGGTCGTGCGTGATGTCACGAGGGAACCATTCTCCCGCTAAATTTGGAGGAAATTTTTCTCGTTGTTTAGAGGGGCGAATATTTCTACAAAATATAGTGGAAAAAATTTTCCGCTAACCTTAGTTCCCCGCTAAATTAGCGGAAAACTTTTCCCGCCAAAATTAGCGCAAACATTTTCCGGGTTGAGTGCGTCAAGCGTAACGTCACTTGACGTCACACATGCACGTCACGTGTGACTCACGAGGGTGAAATTTGCCCACTAAATTTAGCGGGAAAATTTTTCTGTTAAATTTAGCGGAAAGGCTTCTGGCAAATATACCAGAAACTTTTCCCGCAAAAATATAGCTGGAAAACTTTTCCCTCGTGACGTCCTGCTACGCGTCGCCGTGTGCTGTCATTATGGGAAACGTCCCATAATGCAATCGCGCGGTCACGCCGACGGCGGCGGCAACGGCGACGCCGATGGTGACGGCGACGACGGCGACGATGGCGACGCCGATCATGTCGGAAACGGGCGCCTAAGAGCTGCGCTTTAGATTAAAGACGTTTACTATTCCTCTGTAATGTCAAATTAGAGCGCAGCTCTTTAGGAGGAGGAGGGAGGAGAGGGTATTCCCGTGTGACGTCACTCGTGACCCTAGTGAGCTACTACGCGACTCTTGCGACTCTCGTGACGTCACTCGTGACCCTCGTGACGTCACTCGTCACCCCTGTGACCCTCGTGACGTCCGTCACGAGCCTCGTCGCCCTCATGACCCTCGTGACCTTCGTGACGTCGTGTGACATCACAAGGTTACGCCGACGGCGGCGGCGATGCCGCTCAAGTCGGAAACGGGCGCCTAAGAGCGGCGCTCTAATACGAAGGACGTTTACAATTCTCTGTCATGCCGAATCAGAAAGCAGCTCTTGAGGAGGAGGAGAAGGGGAAGGGAGGGTATGCCCGTGTGACGTCACTTGCGACCCTCATGCATCAAACGTGACGTCACTCGTGACCCTCGTGACGTGACACGTGACGTCACGAGTGACGTCATGCGGTTAGACTGACGGTGACGGCGACGCCGCTCAACCTCGAAACGGGAGCCTAAGAGCTGCGCTCTAAAACGTCAGTAACAAGATTTACAGTCCGTGGCTGTTTAACTGAAATACGAGGGGCGTTCATAAAGTTCGTATTATTGTCACGGAGGAATCAGAGATTGAGCAATCAAACTCGAGTAGGAGTTGAGACTTTTTCTACATGTTCGCCACCAAAAGTTACCCACTTTTTCCAGCGATGCACCACATGCCGGAGGCCATTGTTATAGAACTCCTCGTCTTGAGTGTTCAGGAATCGCTCCACTTCAGCCAATCACTTGGTCACCGATCCTTGAAATGCTTTCCTCTTGTTTGGCCACACTAGAAGCGTCTGTGCCATTTAACCAAAAGTGTCACTAAACTGGGACGTTGTCCCTGAACTACGCTCCCAGATTGGAATGAATATCCTTGGCATTGCTTCCCTCCAAATGAAAAAAAACGGATCACTGCATGTGCTTGGCACCGACGGGCGGTGCCATTTTGTTTCGTCTCCCTAGCGGCGTTCCGAGCTACTATAGCATGCGATGTTTATACTGTGCGGAAACTAGAGGACGCACGTCTCATGTTGATGCCTGTTTTGTTCCTTCTTCTTTAATTTTTTGTGCCGATAATACGAACTTTATGAACACTCCTCGTACAAGACATATATATACTAACATAGAAGGGTGGACGTTTTTTTGTTTGTTTTAAAGCGCAGCTCTTAGGCGCCCGTTTCTGGGTTGGGCGGCCGCGTTGCTCGCCGTCGGCGGCAACCGCCGAGTTTCATAATGGAACGTTTCCAGAATGATCAGCACGTGACGTCGTAGTGTGACGTCACGAGGCAAAAGGAGGCGAGGAGAGAATTTTTCTCGCTAAATGTAGCGGAAAAAAATTCTCCGCTAAATTTAGCGAAAATTTTCCCACTAAATTTAGGCGAAAAACTTCGCCCTACAAAGTTTAGCGGAAAAAATGCCCCGCTAAGTTCAGCGGAAAAATGTGCCCGCTAAATTTAGCGAAAAACACTCCCCCGCTAAATGTAGCAGAAATATGTTTCCGCTAAATATAGTTTCACCCTAGATTTAGCAAAATATTCCTCAATTTGGCGGGGAAATCTTCCCTGCTAAATTTAGCGGAAATAAATTCCGTACTAAATTTAGCGCAAAACTTTCCTCTCTAAATTTAGCGGAAATAATTCCCGATAAATTTTCCGGAAAATTGGGAGTTTTCGTAGACCGCGTTTCCCCACCGCTAAGCCCTCCGCAACGAAGAAGTTGCTACTGCGCCTGCGCGCCGATAGCCTTGACCGTAGAGCTGCGGTATCGTAGCCGGTTGCGGAGGGCGTTTGGGGGACGGCGAAAGCGGTCTACGAAAACTCCTAATTTTCCCCGCAAAATTTAGCAGAAAAATTCCTCGGCAAAATTTAGCGGGGACCGGAGCAGACATCCCCTCCATACCTTCCCCTCCTCCTCCTCGAAGAGCTGCGCTCTAATTCGGCGTTACAGGGAGTTGTAAACATCTTTCATTTTTTCTTTAGTATTCATGCATAAAGCGAACGTCAGGTGTATTTCACAAACGCCAGTTAACCTATGAGGTCATTGACAGCTTAAGAAACCCCAGGCGTGGCTTTATTAGACGGTTTTAGGGACCATTTTTGCATATCCGATACGGTGTAAGACATGCACATCCGATAGTGGTAGGCAAATGCGAAGCCCGACCCGCCCCCCCCCGCAACGGCGCTTTTCGCGCATGTTGCTACCGCAGGAAGAATCGCATAACGTCCAGTCCGTTCCGGAGGGCGCATAGTACCGTGTCGGACGTGCAGGAAACGATTCCCAAACCTCTGTTACGTTCATTGCGTTTCACTTCACGGTAGTCATCATCGGCTTCAGTGCCGCTATCCTGTGGATGCGACGCGACGATAACATGCTCGAGAACTTGCCATGTCTTTGCGTTTTTTGAACTCTTGGCGACAGTGTTGTACGATGGGCCTTCTCGCAGCCTGTCCAGACCACAAACTGAGAGTACACAGGTTGTAGCCGTAAGGACCAGCACATTTCGCACGCCTTGGGAAATTCCAACTTCACATATAGACTCCTGAAACTGGCCACGAGAGCACCGTTTTGCAAAACGTTTTATGTCTAACGTTTTTAGAGCTAAACTCGGAGGTGGTGAAATATTAAAAACATAAAGCAGACAACCGCGGCGCCGGCATTTTTGATGCCTTCATTATAGCCTATTCGGTCGTCTGCCAGAGATGGCAAAATTACTTTCAAAGCGTAATTAATTGGCATTACTCGATTATTTTTTATGCAAACTGCAAAAATGAGATTAAATTACATTAAAAAATTACTGCAGACTTAGGGCAACGACATTAAATTCACAGTTACTTTCCAAACATAATGCAACTACTTTAGCGATTACTTTTTTAATACCTTGATGCAGTAATTCGTGCTCATTTTATTTACAGTATATGTAACATGAACTCGTGATATTTCCGTTTACACAGCAACAGCCTTATGCGCCTCAAGTTGACTATACTGAACAGTCCTTTTGGTGGCGCACATGACATGGGTGTTCAACATTGTAGAATAGCTTCTGTGGATGTGACTCAGAAAGACAGTCGTGGCCGCCGGTTTCGCTGTCATTCAACAGTGAAGGTCTCGGATATGTTTCCGTCTCCAGATTTAGAATAAGTTATGTTAAGTCGGGCTCATGCTTCTTGGAAGGAGTAAGGCGTTAACGTCTCACTTAACGTTGCACGCGACGCGAAACGTGTCGTTCTGCCTCAAACGCAATCTAATCCTACTCTTCCAGGTGGACTTGTTGTGTACTTGTTAAAATATCTCCTGTTCAATTTTTTCATGAGTTTTGTTTCCAGACACGCTGAAGATGCCCTAATTTATTGCGCGTAAGCACACATAGGGGGCTGGATATTTGCTAGGCAAAGCGTCGCCAGTAGAGAAAATTTGGGACGACGCGAGCTTTCCTAAAACCTGCACTTTCCCCCACAAATGGGTGGCGAGATCTGCTCCGCTTATTCACGAGTAAACTTCCCCGAGAGAGGCCGCAAGGCAGACCACCGCGAGCGGCACCTGCCTTCCTCGATTCCTTGTTTTACGACTTCAAAAAGCACGTTTACTTAACGGGGCCAAGGATACGCATAGCGTTCTTGGGGCCTTGACAAGGCATTTGGGATTAACTATTTATTCCGTTCGTTTGTTGTTCACAATGGAAGAAGCTTACGGTGTGACTGGTGGATCCATTTGTCCTGTCCTATCAGGTTTTAAAATTTGTTGACCTCACTGGTGAGGGCCCTTGCCTGTAGCTTCATAAGCCGTTCATCCCTAAGCTGACACGCGCGGTGGGAGTTACGTGCGCGTAGGAACTGTCTGCAGATCTATCTTTCGTAACGTAACCTCACTCTCGTTCATGTCCACTCGCAGAGAAAGGGACGGGTCGGAGTTCAAATAATCACTCAAAGGCCGACATACAACCTCGGTTTTCTGCAAGGAAGATAATCCTCTTAGCGCTTCCCTCTCCTAAGCTGCTAGGGGAACCATGTGCGGGCAAAGTAAAACATAGAGAGGATATAGGAACAGAGCGGGTGGGCAACAGTGGAAAGGGCAAAGTGTACGTCGGCCGTTAACCCGTCCTTTTCTTAAAGCGAGGGAACATTCTTTCATCGCTCTGCGCCCCGTCATGGCCATCATGCGGTCCATTGCTGATAGGTGTACATCATCTCCCATATTTCATGACATTGGGAGTTTAGCTCAGCACAGTCGGCAATGCAAATTGACCAGGCATTTTATTCGCCGCTGTGGCGCGGACATGTGTGTAACGCAGTCCCGTCCTTGCGCTAGCGAGTAACAAGGTTGATTTCATTAAGAAGCTGTACAGGTACCTGTGGCGTGTCGTCGGCATGATGGGGGAGGATGTGTTATCGGGTTGATTGGTTTTGTTTCTCTCAGGTTCTTTTTATGTTTACTTGGTGTACCGAACACAAGTAAGTTGTTTCAGTTGTAAGTCAGCGCTGTGTCTGCGTTCTCCTTCCACTGGTCCTTTGTCGTTTTCTTTTTTGCGCTGTTTTAATACCATTTTAACATGACCAACCAATTAGCCCAACTATATCACACCTTGTTGATCAGAGGAAATTGGTTGATTGGGGCTAGTTGAGCTAGTAGCTCCCGCCGCACTGTCAACTTAGGAATGAATTCAGAAGTATCATAATCGTCGTGTGACGTGACGCCGTGAATCTGTCTTGCCTGGAGTTCGTGAGCCGCGGTCTTCCAGCGATGTCTTTGCATTTAAACTTTTCTCCTTCGCCTTTAGAGCCCGCTTTTGTGCGTCTGTCGAGATCTTCGTAGGATGCTTGGCGCTCAGATGGCCGTAGTTTATTTGGCCTGATCTCTCTTTCGCTATATTTCACACTGCCATATATTTGTATCTTTTTCAGCTGTAAACGAACTTTCTAGTTTGGGACAAAAGTAATGAGTAAATTTCTCGAAATTACTGCCTGAAAGCAGCTCATTGCATTACTAAATACCAGCTAAGAAATGTAATTTATTAAATTACTCATTATCCCGAAAAGTAAATTACTTACTGTATTTTCGTTACAGTATAATGTTATTACTGCCATCATTGCCGTCTGCACACCATGGTTTTTCGAGCTTGCCCCCGGGTGGCTTGCTGAACGCAAAAGACGCTGAAAACGCCTAACTGCCTCGAGGTTCAACACCTAAATTGAACACATGCGAAAGCGCGGGTACCGTCGCGCATCGTCTGCTACTGTCGCACGTACAGAAGCATGGATCTCGACGACGCAAGCCCGTTTGCGGCTGAGCTAAGCCCTCCTCATTAAACGCCTGTTTTTGTTGTCGTTTCTTACTTCTAAAGGTTGTGTTGTATGGTTCCAGACCCGTGGAAATTCAGCAAAGCGATTATTATTAAGTCGGATGCTCCCATAATCTTAGTGTTGTGGTTTATATACAACCGCTGGTCCCATATACCTTTGTTATCTCGCACCAGGGTTGGGCACAAATACTCGAAAATGTATTTGGAAATACAAATACTGGGATACATTGAAATAGCAGCTAAAATACTGATACTAAAATACATCTATAAAAATGTATCGCGATACGTATCGGAAATACATTTTAAATAGAGGCAAAAAGTATTTGGAAATACAAATACAGGGATACATTTTAGAAAGGCAGAAATACAAATACAGAAATACTGATACTGCAATACATTTTTAAAATTTGTTTGAGATGCCAACTAAGATGAAGTTTGAAGTGGATGTTTTTGATCCCGAAATTACTTTCCGTAGGCTTGGCACTTTGCGATACGGTGCCATCCGTGTTGTGAGGGTCCTTCTTGCCGACCCTCCGCCACCGACACATGAATTGCAGTCCTCAAGTTTCGCCTAGCATCATCTAAACAGAGACATCGTGGATTGCGACTTGATATCACCGGCAGAGGTGCGAACTCTCCGAGAAACAGCGTGCTCGAGACGAGTTGCAGGCGTACGAACTATGGGCCGGCACAACGAGGCTACGTCTGGCCTCCTTCCTGGGTTTCGGATCACCAGAGCAGCGGGTCACACTCACATCAGCTGATGACGTACCCTTGAGCCGTGCAATATTACGGGCGCAGCTGCAGACGCATTCAAACATGTGTTTAACATTACTGCGTGAGTCATCCTACTATTCCACCACCACCACCACCACCAGGCTCGTGCTGCAATGGACTGTGACTCAGCTTTGCCGGCTGGGAGAGTCGGTTAGCAGCGGGCGTTGGATGCCAGCAAACAATGGCTCAAGAAATCCCTACCTAAGGACCTGCGGTGGAAGCTGCTCCGACTCCACTCCTGGCACGCCACCTGGTTCGAGTCCCCGACTACGCAACACTTCTCAGAAGAGAGAAGAGGACGCATAAAAAAATAGTTTGGAGAATCGGAACGGACCTTGGTCAGCATAGTAACAATGCCCCAGCATCTCCTTGACCCTGGTGCCCTCAAAAGCAAAAAAAAAAAAAAATGCGTTTGGATTTGTATTTTTTTTTAGAGGGGGGGGAAGTATTTCTCAAGAAATGTAACGAAATACATTTCATCCTGATTGTATCGCGATACAAAGAAACATTCCAAATGTATTTCGATACAGGAATACAGATACTGGTGAAAAAAATGTATCGCGATACAGAAATACAGATACGAAATGTATTTCTGAAATACTATCGCGATACATTTGTATCGCGATACTGCCTCAACTCTGTCTCGCACTGAAACCATAGCTTTGATAAAACATTGAATGTTGATCGGATCTCTGGTTTGATGAAAAGATTAATCCGACAGATCGCTACCTTTAATAAAATAATCAATTGATAAATCCGTAAGTTAATTTTTCATTGTTCATATTGCATAAAAGACGTTAACTACACTTTTTGTTCACAAAATCACTTTAAAATGAAGTTATTTTTAAGTTATTATTTAAACAGTATAAGCACCCTCAATAACAATCACAAGCATGCTGACATTGTTTTCCGTGCAAGCGTCTGTCCTAAAACAAATAAAGACGTCAGAAATATTAAACCAGTCATTTTCCCCTTTTTCCTGACTTTCTCCAGCTCAAGATTCCGATTAAACTGGGAAAAAAATAGATAAATATATATGTATATATATATATACCGCAACTAAAGCATCCCTCGAATAATCTGAAGGTTAATCGAATAACTGCCCCGATATGCCTTAGGTGAGGACGGAGGGGTGATCGCAAAGTCTCGCGAGTCACCAGCCCTCATCAATGTGAGTATGTCGCTGCGGCCGATGCCCTCTGTGTCATGGTGCGAGTCGTTTGTTGCAGTTGTAGAGTCTACTATGTTTTAATAGAAGCTTATTTAGGCAGAAATTTTATAATATTAGCCTTTTGACATCCGCGGCCCTCACTGAGAAAATTCAAGCGGGTGAACTCACACTACCGAGAAAAGCATATAACAACACGCGCGGTACTGCGTTGCTCAGTTACACCGCATTGTTTACACTCGCGGCAGATATATTAGAATAGTTTGTTTCACTTGTTTCAGTTGGACTGCCAACGAACAGTTTCCGGACCGTAACTAGAAGTGGCACTCTCTCCTTATTGCAACGTAGTAGAATTGTTCCGACTCCGAAAAACACCCACACCATGGCACACTAAAGGTAAACATTGGATGCAGTGGAACTCAATAGCAAGGCTATTTCCGATACAGTACTAACTTCTATTCAAGGTAAATATTTATATTACTGCAAAATCTAAAGGTTGCAAAAAATGCATAGAACCTGCGATTTCACAACCCACAGTACCCGTATTATGTTATCTGGGTTTGAATTTATTGCTTTTCTTGAATTCCCACGCTGGGGCACTGGTACATCTCTTTTAAAAGCAACGAATATATAGCGCAAATAGTGCAGTTCACCCGGAGACAGGCATCCCTCGTGGTGATCCATGCTTCCCAACGTCTGCCTAGAGCAGACGACGCATCCACACAAGCGATTATTTAAATTTAGGCCGTACGCTGGCAACACTATTCGATCTTCACTAAAGCACCGAATGGTACAGCACCATTTTCTCCTAAAATTGTTTTCCCACCGATACTGTGCGACAGAAAGAAACGCAGGAATCTACAACGTCTCGTGCGCGAACGCGAGAGAGCCTATGCGGCCATGCTTCTATACCCTCTTTGATGATGATGAAAGCGCGATAGTAGCGCCACCTCTAGGTCGTTCTTGAGGCCAATAGGAGAGGCTGGCGACGAGCAGGATATTTGTGATCAGTAAACTTTAACAAAAAAAATATGACTAATGACCGCCTGGGAGTTCATACAGGTGTACTCGTTCACGTCTGCGTGGTAAAAGTGTCGATTTTTTTTACGTTATTTTGGTTTGTCAAATTTTTATTGATTAACCGATAAAAAAAATTAATCGCGATTAAAGCATTAATTGATTAATCGGTACATGTTATTCGATCAATAGCCCAGCCCTACATTTTACACGTTCAATAGAGGATGACACTGTACGGTGAATACAATTCCATAGGATAAAAGGAAATTTAAGTTTGGTGCGCACCGAGCAACAAAATAGCCGCTCGAAACTTACAGTCGATGAAAATCACTCCGTGAACCGAGATATCGCATCAATAGTTATCAGCGAGGCCTTATAAATAGTTTATACAGGGTGATTAAAGATTAATGCTTAACACTAAAAAATTTCAAGATCACCAATTACAGACATTCGTGCAGTCGCAGTGCTGTCCCATGTGTAAGTATATCCAAATGAGTCACGTTTCCTGCTCAGCGCCATTGTTTTCGTTTTTAGCTCGTTCAGAACGAGGGAGTTATATGAACACCACTTGGACACTGAGCGTCATCCCAAGAAGAACGCATTCAGTCAAACAATAATGTTCTAGATTTGTTAACACACACACAAAAAAAACATTTACATAAACTTTAAAAACAATTTGACCAACATTGCTTTTCTGTGGCGTTCCGGACGATAAGTTAGGATCAAATAAAGCACACGAAACACGAACTCAATTTATGCGACTTGAAAGAAAACTTTTGAATCAATCACAGTAGGTAGAACACAGACCATAGTTCTCGATTTCGGATCTAATAATATTATGATCAGGCCTGTCGAGATACACCGAACGTTTTGGATGAGGCGCCGGATTGGGGATTTGTCGCAGTATCGAGGGTCGGAACATGAATAATCGAATATAAGCGACAAACAACCAACTATATAAGTCGATAATTATTTAAAAACATTAATTTAAATTAGAGCAAACATTCAAAATATATCTAAGGAGAATAAATCCAGAATTGACACTTAGTTGATTTTGACATGAAAGAAATTTACCCAGTAAACACCACATATAAATCAAGACGAATAGTAAATTTGCCATATTCACAAAGGGCGCTAGACTACATTAGAATGGTAAAACTCATTGCAAAATATCCAACAATTAAGAAACAAGCCACTAAGTACAATGTGTACATATGATGCAGAGAAGTTTCAGACGGTTAAGTGACATAGCACGAAGGACTAACATTGGTCTTCGTGATGATGGCAATATGCAAAAAAATATGGCACAAAACTATCAGTACGTTATCAATCAGAACGGATACGATTCGTTTGCTTCACGTCGCGGCGCCGTATATTTACATACGCTCATGTTCGCGCCGATAGCAGCCGACCTGCCATAAGTGGGCCGTGGGCCGAGTTTCATTGGTGGAGCCGCGACCAGCCGCGGGCCGGTCGGAAGCAGGGTTGGGCAGAAATACTCCAAAATGTATTTGGAAATACAAATACTGGGATACATTAAAATAGTAGGTAAAATACTGATACTGAAATATATCTGTAAAAGTGTATCGCGATACGTATCGGAAATACATTTTAAATAGAGGCAAAAAGTATTTGGAAATACAAATACAGGAATACATTTTAGGGAGGGCAGAAATACAAATACAGAAATACTGATACTGCAATACATTTTTCAAATTTGTTTGAGACGCCGAATGAGATGAAGCTTGAAGTTTGAAGTGGAAGTTTTTGATCCTGAAATTACTTTCCCGTAGGTTTGGCACTTTGCCTTGAAGGTAGTGATTTCGGACGACGAGCAGTCTTCAATAGGCTCAAAAAAACGTTCCATCAAGGACTGACCGCGGTCCCTTCCCTGACATCCTGTCTGTCTGACGAGAGATGCGAAAAGAGATCGACCTCTAAATAAATTTTATGTCATCCTAAATCCCATCAAAACGTCACCATGCCCCTGTCCAATAAGGACGCCCCTGTCAACATTTATCACATGACGTCACGGTGGAATGAACTGGTATTCTTTATCTGTAGCTGTGGCCTTGAACATGAAACTTTACCACGCTGCTGTATGAAAGGACAATACGTACTTTTGTTGTAGGTAACCTCGTTGAAGATCGTGCAGGCAGTGTCATTTGGAATTTTCAAGAATAGTGGACCACCCGAAGCATTCTGGAACATATGTCTTAATCTTCTGTTACGGCTGAAAAAAACGATACGGTGGCATCCCTGTTGTGAAGGTCCTTCCTGCCGACCCTCCACCACCGTGGCATGGATTACAGTCCTCAAGTTTCGTCTTTCATACTCCAAATAGAGACCTCGTGGATTACGACCTATTGCTGGCACAGGTGCGAGCTCTCCGAGAAACAGCGCGCTCGAGACGAGTCGCAGGTGTACGAAGTCTGGGTCGGCACAGCGAGGCCACGTGTGACCTTTCTGGGTTTCGGATCACCAGAGCAGCGGGTCTATTTCACGTCGGCTGATGACGTACCCTTGAGCCGTGCAATATTACGGGCGCAGCCGCAGACGCATTTGAATATGTGTTGAACGAAAAAATACACAATAATGAAACGGGTCGTAATTTTTTGCAATGCTAGGGTCGTCCGACTCGTGAAATGAAACAATCACCGAGCGTTTCCGACCAGACAGAAAAAGTCCGAATTACAATGAAAATTTATATATGTGCAGCAAAACAGGACGCAGAAGTTCGAAACATCATTTTATAATAAAACTAAAAGTTTGGTCAGGCCAAGCATACAACTTCGGCTTTATGTTGTGAACGGAATCCTAGAACCAATATATTTGTCTGATATCGATTAACGAAGACTGAACACAAGCTCTGCCAAAATAATACGCAAATGGGAAACCTCGATCCAATCTAAAACCGATACTAAAATGCTACCACCAGCTTGTCGGCGGACATTCAGCGTGTGTGCTGTTTTTCAAGCAACCTTTTGCCTCGACCTCGCCAGGGGAGGTGGACAGGACAGTGAAAAGAAGAGAGACATGTAGAAAACAGGGGAATACTGAAGAGGGGTGGACACTCACAGATAATGAGAGCATGGGATGCCTTCCAGAAATACAAACAAGAGGCGGCGGCCTCGCATCCAGGCCAGCATTCACGGATCTGACAAGCGGTTCATGGGGAAGCTCCGAACAGCTCAAAAAATTTCCGCGTTTGGAGGAGACTACGAGGCAAATCCAGGACAACAGACTGCAGTCATGTACTGATCCAGCGAGAAACAAACGTGAAAAGGATGGGAGCACAGTGCATCCCGTTCATTGAATCATAGAATGGAAACCTGTATAGGTGGAATACGCCAAGACAGATGAGGGAGGAGCAGCTACACAGGATGGTGTTGGAGAAGATTGAAACAGGAAAAGCAGCGAAACGCGAATCGGGCTTACCTTCAGGGAAGGCCAACGGACGGAGTACTGACAAAAGCAGCACGCAAAGTAGATGCGGAAACAACTGTCCGGAGCGACTGAATTCCCATGTCTGTCATCCGAAGTTTGGGAAGGAAAATGAAAGCGGTGGTGGCCTAGACCCTCGCAAAGATCATCACTAATGGCCAAACTCCAGACGTTGGAAAAAGACACTCGTTAAACTAGTATATAAGGGAAAGGGAGAAATGACAGAGATTGGCCACTATCGCCCAATAAGCACCAAACCAGTGCTGCACAGGATGTGCACCCAGATTACCAGAGCAAGACTACAGCGACGGGCGGAGAAAGAAGTGCTGGGCAAACTACAGAACGGCTTCCGCATGGGAAGATGCATAAAAGATAAACTCTTCGTGGTCACACAGTACATCGAGGTGGCAGCCCAGGAAGGCAGACAGCTGTATGCAGATCTATCAGATATATCAAAGGCGTAAAACACGGGGGATCGTGGTATATTATGGAAAAGACTGCAGTAGCTGGGCTTGGACGAAAACGATGTGGAACTCCTACAGGCACTGTACTCCGAGATCTCTATGCAGGTTGAATAGAAGGGACACAAGACGAAGCAAATGACAGTGTCCAGAGGCCTGAGACAGGGGTGCGCCTGTCCCCCGTGCGTTTTATTCGATACATAACACCATTGAAAAAAGCCATGGAGCAGACAGGAAACTTGTCATACAGGGTAGATGGGGCATGGCAAAGACAAAAAGTGTGAACTTTCATGTATGCCAATTACCCTGTACTCCTCGCCGACTTCCCGCGGGGCCTGCAGAAGCTACTGGACACACGTAGAAAGATAGTCACGCGCCTCAAGTTGCAGTTCAACCACGGCAAGGGTGCAGTCCTCAGTTAGGGTGGTCGGAACCAGCAGAATAGGACCAACTGTGGACCTTACAGGGCGGAACGTTTAAGTTGTGTGACACCACTAAATACCTGGAGGTGGCCCCTAACGAGGGGTTGAACTCACTCACATATGATGAGTGGGACAAAGACACAACCGCACTCGCGGGAAGGGGGATCTGGCAAAGAAACCTTTCCGGGCGTTCAGCAGGTACGAGGTGATCCGATGCCTGTGGAAGATGGTCATTGTTCAAGGTGTCACTATTGCAAATGGTGTGCTGGTACTCCCATGTCCAACAAAGGAGTTCCTGAAGAGGCGTCAAAGAGATGTGGGCAGGATGGCCGCGGTGGTCACAAAAGCAGTGCCCAACGATGGAGTCCGGGGGGACCTGGGCTGGTCTATATTTCAGGCGAGAGAGGCCGGAACCAAGGCGAGCTATGAAAGCCGTTTCTACGGACTGCAAGGGGAAAACTAGGCTCACCGCACGCTGCGCTACATACTATACAGAGAAGAGAGACAACAAGTGTATCTACCGCGTGCAAATACTACGGCAGCGCTACGAATGTCAGGGAACTGTCTTGAGGGTGTAGGCAGGTGCCGACTCAAACACGCAGAGGTGCGGAAAACCTAACAGGCGGCAGGGACGAGACGGTGGACAGCCATAATAGAGACCAAACTAGATTGTACCTCAAAGGGAAGAAGGCGATTGAGAAGGACACTTGGTATGACAACTCGAGGAGTAGTGGGCTTCTCGTGGATGCCCGCATGGAAGCGCTACCAACTCGTTTTGGGAGAGCCAAGCTCACAGAGGTTACAGGAGCGGGCTGCTCGCTTTGTGGACTGACAGAGGACACGACGGAGCACTTGTTATTACGATGCCTGCGTATCGCGCCGGAGCCTCTGACGACGACCTTGTCGGTCGCCCTGGGCTTCTGGAAAGGCGGCGAAGAACAAAAGGCGCCCGAGGCACTGGATGAAGAGAGACAGCGACCGGAGCGGCAACGGGAGGACATCCACTTGATAATGCTAATTATAATATTTATTTGCACTTGTCTGAAGCTGGTTGCAGAGAGACCGAAGGTCCATACCAGAGTCCCGCAGAAAAAAAAGAAAGGTATAAATTAATGTATAAAGGGTATCAGTCTTTACTGCAGTAAAATGGACTAATATATTACAAGATGCATGATGACGTTAAAATGGAGCTTGTGGGCGAGGACGTTGGAGGTGACAAAGAGGCGACTGGAGGTGTGGCGGGAGAAGACGCAACGTCAGGGGCAAAGCATTGTAGGTACGTGCTCAAATCACCAAACTAGAAACAGACAGCAGAGACAGCGGAAGTGGAAGTGGCTGAGGCGACTACTGACTGGTCCAAAATTCAAAAGTTCAATCGATCACCCGCTACAAGGGGGAGGCCAAAGAATCCAATCCAATCCAATCGGTAGTCCCATTCGTACGTACCCAAGGCTGCCAAGCCTGGCCAAGTAGGTTACTTGTTCTTACTTCCAGTTCTTTCGCCGTGTTTTTCTGCAGCGTTATCAGCCTTCCCAACGGATGATTTCTGTTTCCTATGTTATGTCTTAGTAGCCGTCTACTGCAAGTGCTTCTCAACGATCGCGCACGAAGAGTGCTGACTCCCCGCTCGCTCGAGCGCGTCGTGGTGCCGATGGTGGCATTCACTGGCGACCATACCCAGGTAGCACGCCAGAGAAATGCCCAACTTGGGCAAAGGTCTAGCAAACGTAAGGGCTCAACTTTGGCCCAGTTAGGTTTTGCACCATGGCATTCATCAGTGCCAAAGTACGTTGCCTAACTATAGCCCAAGTTGGGCGATACTAGGGCATGCCAAAGTTTGGCTCTTCTCTGGTCCGCCACAGGAGTGCCGAAGTAGTGCCATACTTGAGCCATAACTGCCAGAGCAACGCCTAATTTGGGTATTTCGGACATGCCAAAGTTTGGCTTTTCTCTGGTCCGCCACAGGAGTGCCAAAGTAAGTGCCAGACTTGAGACCATAACTGCCAAAGCAACGCCTAATTTGGGTATTTCGGATATGCCAAAGTTTGGCTTTTCTCTGGTCCGCCACAGTTGTGCCAAAGTAAGTGCCAGACTTGAGCCATAACTGCCGAAGTAAATCCTAATTTGGGAATTCGGGGCATGCCGAAGTTTGGCTCTTCTCTGGCTAGCCACTGGAGTGCCAAAGAAGTGCCAAAATGCAAAGAAAGCCCAGAGGCCTGCCGAAGTTTGGAATTTCTCTGGTGTGCCACAGAAGTGCTCTTTCACGCGCTCCAGAAGAAAATTTAAATTAAATAAGCGTTGGAAACACGATGGTCAGATCTCACCATCTGCGTTCCCAAGCAGCACGGCGATACTTGGCAGTGTAGTGCCAGTACCGGCTGAAAGTCGGTTCCAATATCGCTCAAATGTCTAGTTTTGCACCACCGTTCAATATCCGGCAGGTATTGCCGTACAGTCGTTTTGCCCCGGTCTAGTGTTCGCGCAATATCGTGCGAATACTCTACGATGCGTCTGCTCCGTATTGGCCGGACGTCGTGCAAGTCTGTGTTGTATAGGACGTTGCATATCATTTGTCGCATATCAATAACATACACGGATGAACAAAATGTTTTCGAACGCTCCCAGAAGTTTATTAAATCACTATCATTACACACAGTCTATTATCGACATATTTACAAAGGTCATACTTCTCTGTAAAATGAAAAGCAAATTATAAAATATAATTAACACTGATTTCATGCCAAGCAAAACTCATAAATTAAAACACAAAAAACCGCGAAGATTGAGAGGAAAGCAGAACTACTATCAGAAGCATGCTTGCAGTGTACTTACTAATAAAAGCGATATCATGTAATCCTTGATAGATGCATAATCCGACTCGGGCAGCCCAAAACACAGTCGAGAAAGAAGGTTGCGCACATTCAACTGGCGTCTTGTCGTCGGCGAGGAGCAGTTTTTGTCGAAGACGCGTCCAACAAACACAGCACAAGAATTCCACGGACTCCGGCGAAAAAAATGGCCATTACGGAAAAATTGGCGTGGACGTATTCCGGCCGTTTACAACCAAAAAGCACAGCCGCGTCTGCAACGCACGAAAGCAACAGAACACTGAAGAGCGCATTTCGGAAACCGGACCTACGTGGCCCGCCTATTTCTATAACTTGGCAAACGGCGCAAACAACAGCCCCAGAGATCCCATCAGCGCGACAGAGAGAGTCACGTGACAAATTTTCGTCCAAGCGTTCTTTTGTACTACGCGTCCTACGGAGTGAGGTCACGCGTTTCGCTCCACCCTTCTGATTTGCTTAATGCGGCCGTCGCGCTCGCTGACAGCCACACGAAGACACAAAAGCAGGTGGGGAGGCTTAGCAAAAGGCGAGGTCGAAGGGGCACGAACAATGTAGCTAAGCTCCCTCTGCATTTTTGACTGAAAGTGAAGACATTCCATACCTCGTACCCGAGGCTTGGAATGTCACCTTTGGTTAGGGGGGAGGGGGGGGGGGGAGGAGTGAAAGACTGTGAGGGAAAGGAGTGTCTGGGTTGATGCTGTCAAATGCTTCAAATTAACTTTAAAAAAAATCGTCCCCGCCAGGATTCTATATTAGTTCCCCCGAGTGTGAAGCGGGCGCAATACCACAGAGCACACTGTCGCTCTCGCTTTTTGTTATCGCTAGGATTTGACAGTGCTCAATCGCAATGCAAGACACGCACAGAGCTACGCTCGCTTTTGCAATGCGCCACCTAATAATGATATCTGTTGAGGAGACGTGCGCACATCAGTCTCGCGCAGCGCTTGCTCGACGGCAGCAGTTTCTGCAACGTCGAACCATTCTCACTGCGAGTCCCGATATTGGCGTGTGTACCTACGCGCAAACACAACAATCCGGCGAAATCTGCGTTTGCAAAGCCTGGTCCAGCCGCGGCAAAACATTCAGCCTACCTTTGGCCTGGAGAAATCAAGAAACACCCGAAATGAAATCAAACGTTGCGAGCAGAATAAAACTTGATTTCTATTTAATTAAGTTGCAGACCACCCGCGTACATCCAATACCTCATCAGCCGAACTGCAAGGCAGTAAGCCTAGTTCTGGCACTTGTTTGGCGACTTTGGCCCGTAGCTGCCAGATGACAGCCGAACTATCAGGAAGCGAAGCCTAACTTTGGCACTTGTTTGGCGACTTGGGCCCAAAGATGCCAGATGTCAGCCGAACTACAAAGCAGTAAGCCTAACTCTGGCACATCTGTGGCGATTTTGGCCCGAAGGTCCCAGATGACAGCCGAACTATCAAAAAGTGAAGCCTAACTTTGGCATTTGTTTGGCAATTTTGGCCCAAAAATGCCAAATATCAGCCGAACTACCGGGCAGTAAGCCTAACTCTGGCATTTGTTAGGCGATTTAGGCCCAAAGATGCCAGATGACAGCCGAACTACCAGGCAGTGAAGCCTAAGTTTGGCACTTGTTTGGCGAATTAGGGCCAAAATACCCAGACTCTTGCCAAGGAAGGTCAGGTTTGGCTCTACTTTGGCTTCTTCGGGCTTTTCAAGGCCCTAAACTCCCAGACAAAAGCCAAATTTTGGCCCAGAACCCTGTGCTACCTGGGTAGCTTGGTTCGTTCCTGTTCAGTGCTAGCTTACGATTTTCGACAACGCTTCTTCAGCGTGCATTGCACACCGCAAAAACTAGTTATTTTCAGACAGTAAGTGGGGTCTCGTTCCGAGCCTGCGTTCATCGTGGTAAACTCGCGTTTCGGGCGGCAACTGTATGAATCTGTATTTATATTTGCTACAGATCTTTGATATCTACTAAACAAAGCTGCAAACAGCCGTAGCACCTTGCCTGACTGGCCGGAACATATCTTGCCATTAGGCCAGTCGTACGCTTCGCGAGTACCGCGAATCGAGATTTGCGTCACAGGATGGGCATGCAGGTAATCACCAGAGTTTCGATTACGCTCGAGCAAGTAGTTTGGTTTCGCCGTAGGCCCCGAAACAAAAGTGTGAGATCAACTATCTACAAAACACAAGGCATCGAAAAACAATTACACCTTGTTATTCAGGAAACTTCCTGCGCTAAAATCAGTCGGAGCCCCAAAATCGCGAAAATGTAACTGGGTTATTTCTTTTAATTTCAAGTTCGTTGATCGACATAAATAATATAGAATCGCATGTGCCTCGACAAGTCAAAATCGGATTAGGCATAGCTGTTGAGGTAAAAACATTATTACTTCAAATGTTCTGGGAACATGGTAGCCGCTTCTTCGTGTTCGAACGAATCAACGGAACCTTCTCATAGCCAAATCGAGACTAGATGAAAACAATCTCTTGAGAACGAGAACAAGAGAGACGAAGGACGAACACAAATCTCCAAACACGGTTAGGTGACTGGTGAGCGACCGAAGAAGTCCGCCTGGTCGGAGTATCAAACCGGGACCTCTCCATATCCAGTGGAGCGCTCTACAATCTGAGCTAACCAGGGGTTCGGCGTCAGTAGAGCAGACAGGTTTTATCAGCTGCCCGCAGTCTAACACCAACAAGGTGAAAGGCCTGCATTATACAGTTATGATGATAATGCAATTAAATGCAAAGGTGCTAGCGAGCTGGACAAGAATGACGAAAATAATCCCTGGAAGGAAACAACAGGGACAAACAGATATCTCCAAACACAGCTAAGTGACTAGTGCACGACCGAACAAATCCACCTGTTTTCTAGTTTTCTAGGTGAACATTTCAAGCATTATTTAGGTTTGTAGCGCATAGCGGACTCAAGCTGCGCCAAATGCAGCCTCTCAGCTTGTTTGAGCAGCCACTTCGCCAGCCGACGATACTCAATGGGTTGTGTGTTGTAAGTCTCTGATAGTGAAGCTTGCGCAGCTTCGCAGCGCCTATGTTTTTTAGAAGACAAGAAGAGGAATACTTGTTCGTTCAAGATAAATGCTGGAGCACAAAGTTATTTACTGCGCTGGAGACTACCTTAGCTTCGGCCACCGACGCTCGTCGCCGATGAAGAAATGTTTTCTTCTAGTAAACCGTTTTTATATTTTCCCTAACATTGGCGCACACCGACCCTTCCTTTCAATTCATCCTAGAACGCTGGTGCTATTGGGTATCATGACCTGCCTTTAAGTTAAATATTATGCTGTGGCAAAGGTTTCCAGGGGTTTACAATAGTTCTCCGGGAAGTTTTTGTTTCACAATGTAAAACAGAAAGAAGTCACATGATACAAGGTCTAGAGTCTAGACTGTAGGCAGAATGGCTCTACCACCTTTACTAAATTTATTCTAGGAAGTTGAGTGTCATATTCGCAGAGTAGGTCAATGCATTGTCGTGATGTGGTACAAATCCCCTCAATACAGTTTTTGGAAGCTTCTCATGGATTTTCTCCCAGACTGGTGGCAGAAAGCTCGAGGTGCGCATTATTGTGCTCTCGCTGCTTTGCTTTTCATAATAACCATGGTCAGGTGCGAGAAGCAAGTACCATACTTGTCTTTTCAACTCTTCTTGACCTCTTGGCACTGAGCCTAGTCTCCTCGTGTTCCATGAGGAGACAAACGAATGACAGGAGCTTTTTTTTTTTTGTGAATACATTTTGGTTTATTTATGTTTCGTTTCCCCTTTACGATGACGGATACATTCCTACAGTCGCCACATCGAAGTCGGTACAGTATCTCTAAGCGCCATTCGTATCGTGTCAAATTATGTGAACCCCAACGAGATAGAACCGTTTAACACGAAATGTTTTTAAGGGCCGGGATCCTTCAGAAAGATGCGTCGGAACGCCACAAGAACTTTTACGAAATGTGCAAGACGTGCTTAAGAGAGCGATCTGTACAATAGAATGGTAAATGGAGAAAGGGAAATAAAATCTAAACGCGCAACAACGGTGATCGAACTCAGGACCCCATGAATATCAGCTTGACACTCTATCACTGCGCCAGTTAGTATTTTTTCTTTATTACCTGCTTGCCGCATGAAGAGAATACAACGCAAGGACATAAATTGAACCTTTGAAAGCGCAAGGCATGCCCTCGCCGGTGCAGTGAGGCTAAAAACCTTTCATGGAAACCAGCCTGTACAAAACTGGCAGTCGGTCGGTCTGCTCACACTTTGCTCAATACACTTCTCTTAAATGAAAAACAATCTCAGTAAAATATTCTCGAACGGTAAGAGTTTTCACATCAGCATGTCGCACCACCATCCTTGATCTCCACATACTATGCAGGGCTAAAGACATAAACATGTCATAGGGCACGTCCCCTTCGTTCTCCACAAAAAGGAAACGTATTCCATGGGTTGATATTAGCATATTCTTTCTCAAAGTGCGCTGCATGATGTACCAATAAAAAACCGCATTCCAGCAGTCTAAAAATATAAGTTCTATAGATTCAGGTTTCTGGCACAGGATACAGGTGAATGACCAGGGAATAAAGATGGCTGTCTCTTGAACCCACGCCTTAACACGGATCTTGCCACTCTGTAGGTGCAAAAAGAAACACTTCATAGCTGGACGAACCGGCATCCATTTAGCCCTTTTGAGGAGATCTTGGCCGGGGCCGTCACAGTAAAAAGAGCGGTATGGAGGAAGAGGAAAAACCATACCAACGAGATTTTTATACACTCGCTTAGCACTTATCTTCATTCAGGTATTATATAGAAAAGCGCATCTTTGGAAACTGAAAAGCCTACTCAACTTTGTACAAGAAGCCTCGTGTCCGCAGGCATCTGACATTACTCAAAGATATAAGAAACTCAAGCAGGCCATCATGCAGTCTAACTCGTAATACCATCTGCAAAAATAGATCATTTTGATCCCGTAAGAAAATAAATCTAGACACCACTTGCCGAAGAAACAAATGAGCCAGCCCCAGCCCTTTATTTCGCACAGAACGGAACAAGTTAGTATGACTAGTGCGCTACCAAGTTGAACTCCACAGAAAAATCGCGAACGCCCTATGAAAACTTTTCCCACAAACTCTAGACACCCCAAGCACTGGGAGCACATACCATACTTTTGCCAGAATAGAGAGGTTAAAAACTGTTGAGCGAGCGAAATTTGAAAGATTTAGACCTTGTGATATATACATTTGACAGGTGCCATATAGTTTGCTTGCTATTTTTTGTTCTCTTTCTTTTTCTTCAATTAAGTAGGTGGCGTCGCGTAACTATAAATGGCGTCATCTACAAGAACCAACAAATAACTGTTGAGTGTGTTACCAGCTTCTGCGCAGTGTGGCGTGTCCTTCTTCGTCTTTGAGAGCCGTCGGTCTCTCGTTCCCGGACAGCGGTAATATAGCGCCGTTGACGACTCGCTTCATTAGAACCACCCGGCGTCCTACCTTCGGAGCTTTGGGGCAGAAGTTCTACGTGTAAGGTAGGTCGCCGGACGATTTAGACTTTCACTCTTCTCGGCCTCTGTATCGATATTCGAAGGCAGAAAGAACGCCACCTCTCGCGTTCCGTCCACACTCCTGCGTCAACTCGGGATGGGACGCGGGGTACGACGGAGGTCTCCTCCTTTTAAATACTAAATGGCGACGAGGAAAACTAGTAATTTATGCGATAACACAACTCTGCGTCAATATTTTCCCGATCCACACGGTTGGAAGCGCTTGCGTAAGGATAGGCTTAGTCGGCGGCTCGGCACTCATGTAGCCGGTCGCTAGCGTGTCAGTTTTTCTTATGCGCGAACAGCGTTACCGGGAGTGGGCCCCGATAAGCATTGTTTCTTTGTAACACTTTTGTTCGTTGCATGGCTTTTCCTTGAATGCAGCTTCGGCTTTCTTGAAGTCGTTTCTTCTAACTTTGCGCTCCTGCTAAGAGCGTTTTCTGTCAAGGACGTGTCAGTTGGGGGCCTGGCGCGTGCTTCCAGGTCACATTGAGCCAGTCTAAAGCTCTCAGGAGCCAGCTTATACTTTCGGTTTCGGACCCCAGTAGACCCCAATGCCAGCACTGGGTGTACCTTGTACGTTGTGGTTGACGTTATCGTCAATGACGTGGCACCGTAAACGGTATTTTTTCCAGGTTTGAACGTCAGATGGGGTCTTTAGCGTTGGATTTCATAATCTTTTGAAGCCTTCTGATACTACTGAATCAGTTTGGGTCTTTACGCGTTCTACATATTGTTGGTTCTGCATATCGTAATTTTGGTTTAATTCGTGTCATAGTCACAACAATGTGTTGCTGTCTTACTTCGTATTTCATTGCTACAGGTCGTTAGGGGTATGCGGTAAAAAAGTCATCTAGTGCGTTTCTGCATGAAACAACAGCTGACTGCTGTTAGAGATTTTGGAACCGCAACCTACGTTCCAAGTGTGTAGGATTGCTATGTCGCAACTGAAGTCATGCCGAAGGTGTAACGATTCCACCAGTTATGTCGCAACCGACGTTCTGCCGTATGCGTAGGGGCTCTAACGCACCCGCCAGCATTTGGCTCTCCCTCGGGCACCATTTCAAGCGTGGCCAGCGTGAAGAAACAAATCATTCATGGCATTACTGATAGCCACCGGGCTGGATACTGTGTCGGCCGCTCGTAAGAAACATGATCCCTTTCAAGATTCTCGGAACTGAAATACAACGCATCGTCGATGCGTTTCCACTTGAACGAGAAGCCGGTTCCTGAAGGAGCTGATGAGATTCTCTCGTTTCTCACTGTTTTCAGGAAGCATTTCGAGTTTTCGGGTATCCGTGATGCTAAAGCGGAAAAATCTGTTCGACAGGATTTAGCGTCGGGGTGAATCGGTGACGGAGTTTCTTTCGGCGTTGCCTAGTCAAGGCTCTTTTTGCGCGTTTGGATACGCACTCGACGCAACCCTTTGCAACGTTTGTTTGCGGGGTCTCGATTCTAAGCGGGTGCAGGACCGCATGCTACGCAAATCTGCGGATGTGCATGTCCCCAAACTTGACAGAGCGTTGCAACTAGCGCTGCAGTTTGAACACCTAGCTGTACACTCGCGAGAAACCACGGAGAAAGCGCTGTCATGTTTGAAGGCGCAAGCAGAGATCCTGCAGACGTGCACAGAGTTTGGGCGCGAGCAACCGTTCCAGCGCCTCAGATCGAGGATGACGGTTCCTGGCCATCGTCTTTCTCGAGGCCCCGGTCAGAGTGACCACCCCGGCCTCCCGCCTGGGCCTGACCATGGTTGCTGTCTATCGCCCCCCGCCCCAGTTCTTGGCCACCCAGGGCTTCTGGACATGTGCCCAGATACCCGGCGTGTATGCACCGCTAAAAAAGCCGGGATTCTTCGCCTTCCCGGAGGGCCGAGATAGCAGAGAGCCGACTTGCCGGCGCGTTGGTTTGCGGCCGACAAAGCCATTCCCGGGAGCTGTGCCCGGCACGACAGGCGTCGTACTTCTTTGTGGGAAGACGGGCCACTTTGCGGCAGTCTGGCGTAGCTGTTCGCAACCGTCAGCCCTGTTCATCAAAGAGCACCGGCAAGCAGATTTCGCAGTACGGGGGCGTGGAGCGCAAGTGACCGGGCGCTACCAAAACCGAGCGTAACGAGGCGGCGCAACAGTGAGCGCCGTCGAACCAGGAGGTGGCCTGACGTCACCCTGAAAATCGACGACATGGTGCCTGTCACAATCTACAGGCCATGCTACCGGCGGCAGAGATCGCCGTTTCTTCTTCGTGTGTGAGGTCCAGGTGAATGGACACCCTTTGAGACTCCAAGTGGACACTGAATCTTGCGTTTCCGTCTTAAACCAAGCCACCTTTAACCAAGTAAATGTGGATTGTAAGATGAGACTGTACAAGCCACCAAAGACCCTCGTACATTATCTGCAAGACCTGATCCTTGTGCTAGGATGTTTCCTTGGCTACGTAAACTTCAAGTATCGGAATACTCTTTTAGAGATCTACGTAACAAAGAATGGACGTTCGCTGCTGGGGACAGATGCAGTTTAAGACCTAAGAATAACAATGTCCTGGGCTGACTACCAGTGTTCTGCTGTACGTCCAGCTCCTGGAGGAGCGCCTACTTGAGGCCTAAGGACGGATGACAGGCAGCAACGACAGCCTTTCACGGTGTCATCACACCAGCCAGGTCAACAGCAGCAGCATCCTGATGTTCTGGGCGGCCGACTTCACCGAGCCGCCTTCTTCAGCTGACTGTCCTCACGGTCCTCTGACTGCGGTGAGGAGACTATGCCCAAGGCCACCCAGAAGTCGGACTGCGAGCAGACTCTTCCAAAGTTCATCGAGAGGCCCGGCTGCAGGCGGACCTCGGTTCCGCAACCACATCCTGAGCCGCAGCGTCGTCCTGACACACAAGGTAACACCCACAAGAGAACACAAGTAAAATATTAATCCAAGCTGCCGCCGCGTTTTCAAGATTTTGAGGACCTGTTTTGTCCCGGAGTGGGGTTAGTAACGAATGGCGCCCACACGGTCAAGATTACGACGCAACGTACCACCTGTACAGGCGAGGCTCCGTAGACTCCCTATAACCCTCAGGGACCAAGTTTCCGAGGAGATCTTCAAGTGAGAACCGGAAGGTGTCACCGAGCGTTTTGATGCGTCAGAGTGGGTGTCGCCCGTCATTGTCGTCAAGAAACCAGATGGCAACATCCGGATGTGCGTTGACCTCCGAGCACCAAACCGGGCCGTGGTCATTGATTTCTTTCCCCTTTCGCACACTGACGAACATTTGAACTCTTTGGGTTCGTTATTGTATTTTTCGAAGCTTTACCTAGCTTCGGCTTATTACCAGGTCCGCCTCGACCCGGCACGACGCCACCTCACTGCGTTTAAAACTCATGAGGGTCTTTTCCGTTTCAGAGAGTTTGCTTCGGGTTGCCTTCAGCGCCCGCGAAGATCATTCGAACCAGATTATGTCGAATAAATCCTGAAGGACTGCCCAGGCGTCAAGCTTTACTTTGATGATGTAATCGTGTACGGCTGATCTCTACAGGAGCCTGATGCCAACTTCCGTCAAGTGTTTTCGCGTATTTCCCAGGCGGGAATGAAGTTAAACCGTAAAGGCGCTTTTCAGGTCAACGAACTCTCATTTTTAGGACACCATCGTTCCATGAGAGGACTAGCACCCCTCTCATCCAAGGTGGGTGCGGTCTTGGATTTCGAAACACCCTTGGATTCTACCAAGTTAAAGGCGTTCTTGTGACTCGTAAAATACTACAGAAAGTTTTTTGCCACTGTTCTACTGTAGTTTAACCTATGCGTCGCCTCCTTCGTAAGAGTGCGTTTTAACTGGTCCCCGGAAGTCGATGCAAGCTTTCAGAGGCTAAAGGCACCCCTAAAACACGTTCCTATCTTGTCCATGTTAAATCTGACGCTGCCCATCGTCGCGGCAACGGACGTGTCCCAGTACAGTCTTAGAGATGTCTTGCAAAAGCAGTACCGGAACCACCTCCATGCAGTAGCTTTCGCATCTCCTTCCTTAACTGATACCGAGCGTAGGTACTCGGCTGGAGAGAAGGAATCTTTGGCGTGCCTCTCGGCGTGCGAGAAGTGGCACGTTTACTTGTGGGGTCGCGCTTTCGTAATACTTACGGACCACCAGGTGTTGGTAACTCTCCTGTCCAACAAGGGATCTGGAATCCGGCCACTGAGGATCATCCGCTGGACCAGTAGACTCCTCAATTATAACTTCAAAATGAATTTCAAGAGGGGCACCACCTACGTCGTTTCTGACGCCTTCTCCATGGTGCCAGTCTCAAACACTGAAGAAGGCATGAAGTTTGACGAAGAGGTTGTCTCCATGGTGACGGCCCCGCTGTCCAAAGAGAGTTTCAGGAGGCAACAGCCAACGACACCTTGTTATCATCTGTCATCCGCTACACCACGTCTGCCTAGCCAGAAATAATCTCTCCAAACCTGCGGCCTTACTTCCAAGTGAGAGGCTAGCTCTTCATCTACCAAGGCATCCTCTAAAAGGCTGAAAAGCTTGTCGTTCCTACGGAGCTGCGGAACAACATCATCCACATCGCGCATGAAGTCCACCAGGGGATATCCAGAACCACAAGTGTCATCAGAGAACACTACTGGTGGCCCTTGATGAACCAGGAGATCAAGACGAAGGTGGAGAACTTTACAATATGTCAGTCAACCGACAGGACCGTGAAGACTGCCCCAGCACCATTGCAGCCTGTCACGTTCCCTGAGCAGCCCTAGGAGGAACTGGGACTGGACATCATCGGTCCAGTCGACCCTGATCCAGCAAGCCAAAGTTTCTTCGTAGTCTTCCTGAACTACCAGTCCAAATGGCCTGAGATCCAAGCAACGTCTTACGATTACCTCTAAAACAGGGGTAAACTCCTTGAGGAGCGTTTTCTCCCGAGGTCTCTCCTGTGAGATAGTCACCGACAACGGTGTCCAGTTCACATGAAGAGAGTTCCAGGAATTCCTACGTCATCAAGGAATCACTCACAGAAGAACGGCATTGTACCACCTCCAGAGCATTGGACAGGTTCAGAGATTCAACCGGTACTGAAGTCCTGTCTCTAGAGACTAGCTGGCTGTGATGCAGGGTCAACCCCTTCCAGATGCTGTCCGAGATCATCTTGAGGCGTATCGTCGGACAATACATCCCGCAACGGGTTTTGCGCCTTCTCTTTTGCTCCACGGAAGCATTCACCGGTCCAGACTTGACGTCGAAAACATGTCGACGAGACAAGCCCCCGCCAATCTTCCGGAGCGGCGTGCTGAACTCCCAGCGAAGGTACACACATATCAAAACAAGATGAAGGATTACTGCGATAGACGCAGAGCTGAGAGGCGGCCACAGTTTCAGTCTGGTCAAGGCGTCAGAGTTTTCAAGCCAAAATACCAGGACAAGTTGCACAAAAAATTCACAGAAAAACAGGGATATATACACAAATAGGACCTGCAACATTAATGATGGAATATGGCAGGATATGGAATGCAAGCAAGCTGACGAAGACCACACAACTACATCCTGACCTCTCATCGGACCACGACTGGGAAGATGACGACGACCTGTCGGCAGGCACAGCTGGTGTGCCTACCCAAGTACTTTACCCAGGGGTGGCGACATCTTCGCCGCCCGGGTTGGGATCTCCGGCAAATGATAGCCCAGGTGATCAGACAGCACTTTGCGTGGCAGCATCTGGACCACATGTGGAACCTGGTCCATCTGCTGCACCTGCGTCTGCAGCTTTGGGCTCAATTGTGGGGCCAGATATTGCAGCTGCCTCAACAGATCCCGCTGCTGATCCTGAGCAAGTCTCAGAGCCCGCCCGCCTTGCTGCGCGGGGGCCTCACCAGTTCCTGGCAGTCCTGGTTCGTCCGAGGACCCGGGGCAGTATACAGAACCCGGCCGCCCTGTCGGGCCTGAGTCACGTTCAGTGACTGACCCCTCTAAAGGGTCTGGTCCTGGATAGCTTTCTGCTACTATCCTGGATAAAGAGCAGGCAGGGTCAAAAGTTCAGCACGAGATCAACTTTGACTCACAAAGCACTATCTCCCCGTTGGGGTCTTCGATGGCCGCACTCGAAGACTCCGCCGACGAACCTCGAAGCCGAGTACAAGCATTACCCGCAGCTGCAGTGGCGGAGCTATCAGCTCCGAGTGATCGACCTCCGCAGAGAGGAGATTTCCGGCCAGGTTCGGAGACTATGTAATGGCCATTGCGTTAAACGGTATTGAGTGTCGATTCTGAATGAAGATAGAGCATTTTGGAACTTTAATTTAAGTGAGATGTGAGGCACTGTATAATTTTTTAGAGCATTGCAGAATACCTTGTACAGTGATGAAACTTGCGCACAGTGAATCGGTGGATCCAATTTGTTTTGTAGCTTGGTACCCCGTGGTTAGGATTGTTTTGCAGTCGCATGCACTGCAATGAGTCTTTATATTGTGTCATACTATAGACAACAAAAATCCTTGGGCAAGGTACTAAGAGGCATGTCCATGAAAAAAGCCAAGCACAAAACAACACTACTAACAAAGGAACTATAAAAGTTCACGGGTGTCATGGACATGGACTTTTGATAGGAGCACAACGTGCATAAATATGCCCCATGAATTCAGGTCAGTGATCGATGTATCATGTGGTTTCTGAACTCCATGGTTTGACAAGTTTTTAAAACGCGTTCACGTCGTGATTTTCTTTTCTCTCGGTATTGTGCTTGGGCACTGAACCAGTGACGCAAACATTGAAACGTCAATAGCTTTATAGAATCTGAAAAAATGATTACTATCGGAAGAGGAAAAGTGTGATAATTATGAACTGATTCCATCCTGAACGTTACCCAGTTGACTTTACAGCTGTTCTGTTCACATTTGATGATAGCAATATTTTTTGCTGTTTGCTAACGTGTTGTTTTGTTCTTTAAATAAAAGCGCCGAATAAGACAAGGACAAAGATGGAACGACCTGAGCGCACTCGCAACTGTTGTTTATTTTGAAAAGTGCATGCATTTATAGGCCCCAGAACCCTGTTAGTCATCAACGTGTCCTCGCAATGCTTCTCTCAAATATTCAAACTCACTCTTTGACAGGGCGAGTGACGCTTCACTTATACACTCAACGCCCTTATCCCTAATTGCAGACACCCCGTCACCTCTCCGCTTGTTCGGTCGCGATAACGAGCCAAAATCCCAATGTCATGTGGCAATGCGTGCGCGGCATCTGCTACAATGAATGGCAAGATGCACAGACGGGCTGGCTCGCGTGGCAGCCGCATGCTCGCGGGCGCGGTCATTCACGCATCTGCCTCGTCTGGCCAATGTCCACAGCGCCTCATGACAGGGATTTCATATACAACTCCTGAGGGCACACTCGGCAAATTTTGTTTTGTGCTTTTTGCTGCAACGCTCAGTTTGTCGATCGGTACAATTGATTTTATGGCAAAGTCAGACCATCCAGATGGGCACTGAGAAACCACAGGTACGGTGAAACGCTGGGCCACTTTCTTCAAATTATGTGACACTAAGTGTGGGTATGGAATAACTGCTGGCCTCATATTGGGTCTCTCGATGGGGGTTTGCCCGTTCCTTTTATCTTTTTACCAGGCCTTCCAGCAACCTCAGTTAAGCACCTTTGCGGAAAGCAAGAGGCCGGCTTTCCGCAAAGGTGCTTAACTGAGGTTGCTGAAGGCCTGGTGCAAAAAAAAAAAAAGGAACGGTCAAACCCCTCCCCCCGAGAGACCAATATGAGGCCAGCAGTTATTCTATACCTACACTTAGTGTCACATAATTTAAAGAAAGTGGCCCAGCGTTTCAACGTACCTGTGGCTCTCAGTGCCCAATCTATAGTCCGACCTTGCCATAAAATCAATTGTCCAGATCGACAGACTGATCGTTGCAGCATAAAGCGCAAAACAAAATTTGCAGAGTGTGCCTAGGAGTTGTATATGAAATCCCTCTGTCATGCGGCGCTGTGTACATTGGCCAGACGGGCAGATGCGAGAATGGCCGCGCCCGGCATGCGCGTTGCCACGCGAGCAGCCTGCCATCTCGCCATTCACGTAATAGATTCCCGTGTACGCCGGTGCCCATGCCATTGGGATTTTAACTCGTTATCACACAGTAAGGCAGAAGATTACTAGCGTATGCAATTAGGGACAAGAGCGTTGAGTGCATAAGTGAAGCGTCACTGCCCTGTCAAAGAGTGAGTTTGAATATTTGAGGGAAGCCCGAGGTTACGCGATGACAACAGTTCTGGGGCTATAAATGCTGCGCTTTCTCAAAATAAACAACAGTCTGCTATGCCCTTGTGTCGTTCCACTCTTTGTCCTTGTCTTATTTGGCGCTTTTATTTAAAGAATATAATGAACTGGCGCTTTCCGCTGTGTTGTCTTTGCAATGACTGAAATGCTCTGAGGTTGTTATTTTTCCTTCCATTTTCTTTTAAAATGAAGGAAGGCTAACGTACCGGTTATACAGTTCACAGGTGGCAGCACTTGCTGCCGCCTATTGTGTTTGCTATTTTCGTTCTCTTTTTTTCTTAAATTAAGCAAATTGCGCTGCGTGACTATGGGTGAAAGTAATCAATCTACATGAACAAACAAATAAACGTTGAGTGTGTTACCACCTTTTTCACTGTGTGTAATGTCTTTCTTCGTTCTGAGAGCCGTTGATCTCTCGCTCGACAGCGGCAATGTAGCACCGTAGTCGACTCGCTTCATTTGAACCGCCTGGCATCCTATTTTGGAGCTTTGGGGCAGAAGTTCAACGTCTAGGAAGAGAATCACCGGGCAATTTATACTCTCATTCTTCTCGATCTGCAACGATCTTCGCGGGCAGATATTACGTCTCGCGTTCCGTCCAAACTCTTGCGTCGACTCGCGGGATAGGGCCCCAGGCATAGGTAATATTGTAGAACGTAAAGAGTGGCCACTCGGACCCTATCGCGGCCCAGGAAGTAGGTTTCACGGCAGCCGCCAGCTGGCGCCATGGTGCCTAATTATTTATACATTTGTTATATTTGCACCGTTCATAAATTGTTCTATCTTAATTTAGAAGCTTTTAAAATTATTAGTAGCTTCGAAGGTTAGAGAAAAATATTCCAATGATTGCGACTTCCGCTTGGGCAAAACGCCGCCATAACAGCAGCCTGGGTGTTGGGCTCGGCGGCTCGGGCGGTCTGCCTGCTGTTCCTGTCGTCACGTGGATTTCTCGGTGTTCACTTCGTGGAAAAGGTGAGCCATTTCAAAACACTATTACGCAACCACATGAGGAGTGTTTCACGGGTCTGTTGGGCGTCAGCGTCTTTCGGGCTCGCCGCTTTTCTCTGTTCCATCAGGTTTCATAGCGTGAAATGCAGCAGGGCAGAAGCGTCTGACGCTGCAAACACGTGCGCGTTGTCTTCAGCGACGCTGATTCCAGCTTTCACTTCTCAAACGCGCGTGCATTACATGCTCATTTAAAGCGTCGAGCTCTCTCTCGTAGTTGTTTCTTTCCTGGCACTTACGGTGAAATGGAGCTGTGCACACAGTTTCTGCGGGGGCCGAGAGTCGGTGACGCCAAAGAGAGGTCCTGAGACGCTTCGCTCAATGTGGTGTGGTTTCATCCTACTCGCACGGGTTTTTCGTTCTTTGCGTGAGGTTTTGTCCTTATTAATGTTGAAAGTACATGCCGCAGCACCGTGCTTTTAATTTGATCTGGTCGAGAACAGCCAGCTCAGAGAAATGAAATCACAGGTGAGCAAGGCATCCGATCATCTGCGTAATTCGGTGCACCCTGCGCGCTGGAGTATGCTGGAGTACCATAGTGAACCATAGTATCATGAGGCGCCGAAGCATTGGTTTCACGTCGTCCGAGTTGGTGTATACTAACATGTAATTCATCTTTTTATTTAAGGGCGCTGTTCGTGCACCGTGGTTACCTCGTGATTTATACAGTACGAACTTGACCTTGTGTTTTGTATATTAGTACAGTTTATTGTGTCATGACCAGCTCCCTTTTCGCAGGCATATCGGAATCTCACGGCGCCAATTCTGTAAATTTTCTTCTGCAGCGCACGCCGTCGAAATGCCCAGCTACGGTAGCTACTGCTGCGTAGCGTGGTGCGGTAACAACGGAAGAACGTGCAAGAAACCGGGAACAAAGTTTTTCCGGGTTCCACGGGACAGCAGGTAGCCATGGTTTCCATCTGTCTTTGTTCTAAAAACTTACTGGATGACTGTTCAGCTGTCAAAGCGAAAGAACGGAAAGTTTGTTTCTTCAAAACTAGTTTCAAAGCTGTAGTAAGGGAAAAACTTGGGCGAGTTCTTTTGCATAGTGATGATTAAAAACAGTGCAGGCGAGACGAAGGACCAGAGCTCTGGAGTACTCACAGTACCAAGTTTTGCTCAAACTACACTAAGGTGGTTAAGTAACACAGTCACTTACCAGCCGTAGAATTGTTATGTATTTCATTTTTCTTAAAACTGTACTTCGTAATCTCGCACATAGCCTGTACTTATGAGAAAATAATGTATAGGACACTACTGTGTGTTTGCCTTCACATCAGCACAGACGTAACACTTCACTGAATATATCATGAACAAAAATAGTTGTCATTGAAAATTTCTGCTGTTCTTTTTGTGACATCCTATAACTTCGAAGGAACAAATAAAATTATATATCTGTGATGAAGGGACAGAGGCATTCCTGTTAAACAGCGATGGCCTATGTATTAACCGCCTCTGGCACTTTAATGTCCAAGTCATCTTCAGGCATTTATATACCTGTACTACATGTCACAGGTCTAAGGCGTGGGTCGAGTACGCCAAGAGACATGACCTCATGGACAAACCGGCGGCGCGCCTATATGCGAGCTACTACGTGTGCAGCGACCACTTCACTGTACACGACTTCATGGACCCTGGACGAACGAGGCTCACAAAAACAGCAGTGCCCAGTGTTCGTCCACAGGAACACTGGCAGTCTGTGATATGTCGTGGTAATGCTTTATTCACTTCCCGATGTATGCAAAATATATAAGTAGAAAAACTTGGCTTACATGTAACTCTACTTTTACTGCTTCGTAAGCTCTGACATTACTCTTATTTCTATCTAGCATCAGTGGTATGGTCACGTTTAGGCGATCGTGTCATGTTTGCGCATCTGCACCACAATATCGTGTGTTCACTTAGTCTCAGTATCATTGGTTTGGAGCTTCCCTAGCTCCGAACCTTCCCATAATCTAGAAATGTTTTGTTTCAATGTCCAGAACGTGTTGACTGCTGTGTTACACCCCCAACACTGCTGCTGTCGTGTCCAACATTTTGTTAATTGCAGGTGACTTCATCTTGTTTCTAATAGCCAAATTTTTGCAGACCTCGTGGAGGCCAGCACCTCGCACGGCACGCCTTCGGACAGCCAGCCGGTCACCCTGTCCAGGGCAGCTCATGGTGAGGAAGCGACTCTGTTTGAAGCAACAACTTGTTTCTGATAACCAACTTCTTGCAGATCTCGCGGAGGCCAGCACCTCGCACGGCACGCCTTCGGACAGCCAGCCGGTCACCCTGTCCAGGGCAGCTCATGGTGAGGAAGCGACTCTGTTTGAAGCAACAACTTGTTTCTGATAACCAACTTCTTGCAGATCTCGCGGAGGCCAGCACCTCGCACGGCACGCCTTCGACAGCCAGCCGGTCACCCTGTCCAGGGCAGCTCATGGTGTGGAAGCGACTCTGTTTGAAGCAACAACTTGTTTCTGATAACCAACTTCTTGCAGATCTCGCGGAGGCCAGCACCTCGCACGGCACGCCTTCGGACAGCCAGCCGGTCACCCTGTCCAGGGCAGCTCACGGTGAGGAAGCGACTCTGTTTGAAGCAACAACTTGTTTCTGATAACCAACTTCTTGCAGATCTCGCGGAGGCCAGCACCTCGCACGGCACGCCTTCGGATAGCCAGCCGGTCACCCTGTCCAGGGCAGCTCACGGTGAGGAAGCGACTCTGTTTGAAGCAACAACTTGTTTCTGATAACCAACTTCTTGCAGATCTCGCGGAGGCCAGCACCTCGCATGGCACGCCTTCGGACAGCCAGCCGGTCACCCTGTCCAGGGCAGCTCACGGTGAGGAAGCGACTCTGTTTGAAGCAACAACTTGTTTCTGATAACCAACTTCTTGCAGATCTCGTGCAGGCCAGTGCCTCGTACGGCACGCCTTCAGACCTCAGCCCAGTGACACCATTCTCCTCTGCCAGCTCTGAATCAGCCGAGGCTTGTAAGTGTCTAATTTTCTTTGCTTATGTGGATGCCTCTATGCTTTTCATCAGTAAGATTCTTCTGTGCAAATGGAAAGTTGGTATTGCTTCTGGATATCTTTAGTTAACAGGCATTAATGACCTAAAAGTTTAAGACTCATAAATATAAGGTGGTGTTGATTTTTCACATTATATAAATATAATGCAGAGTTGAGTGTACAAGCTCAACTCTATGGCCACATATATTGTTTCTCAGCTGGCTAATATTGTGTTTCTTGGTTCTAGCTATTTCACGCGCTTCCACGCCCAGTTTCCGCAAGTCAGCAGTGAGACCTAAGGACGTCATAAAGCGTCTTCAAGCCAAGGTCTCGCGCTACAGGAAGGCCATCACAAGACTGCGGAAGCAAGAGCAGAAGGCGCCTCAGACAGCTACAGAAGCCCTCGCCATGATTCGCCCTCATGTCACTGAGGAGGTATTCCAGCTGGTGTCAAGTCATGTGAAACTGAGGTCGAAGGGCAGGGGAAAAAGATTTCCGCTGTGGCTAAAAAAGTTTGCCTTGCACTTAAACTTTTGTGGGCCGCAAGCGTACCGATTTTTGTCCGCACATTTCACTCTGCCTTCTCGGCGCTCCCTGAGAAGGTGGCTGTGTAATATCAAAATGACACCCGGAATTATTCCAGGAATAATGTCGTCTATCTCGACCAAGACGCAGTCGTGGAATGAACGGGACCGAGTCTGTACCCTCGTCTTTGACGAGATGGTCCTAAAAAGAACTTGGCCTATGATGTCACTCAGGATGTCGTTCAAGGATTTACGGACGATGGCATCGAACGCACTTCCACAATCGCAGACCGAGCCTTGGTTGTCCTACTCTCTGGTATTTCTAAGAGGTGGGTTCAGCCTGTCGCCTACACTATTGGGCATACATCGACGCCATCGACCGTACTTCGTAACTTGCTGACATCCCTGATCGAACAGCTAAAGGACATCAGAATTACTGTAAAGGCTGTCATATGCGACCAAGGGGCCTCCAACGTCAGTTTGGCAAATCAGTTGGGTGTGTCGGTCAGTCAGCCATATTTTACTGTAAAAAATGAACGTGTCTACTTCATTTTCGACGTTCCACACCTGATAAAAACAACTCGCAACAATGTGCAAGCGCACAGGCTTCACATCGAAAATGAAGTTGTGGATTGGACGTACATAGTACAGTTATACCATTCAACACATGAGATGCGGCTGCGATTGGCACCAAAGCTGACTGACCGGCACATTTACCAAAAGCCTTTTAATAACATGAAAGTCAAACGGGCCACACAGGTTCTGAGCGCCTCGGTATGCGTCGCACTGTTGTCTCTTGTGTACGCAAAAGAACTTCCAGAGGCAGCCATGTCTACGGCATACTTTTGCGATCGGATGGACAAGGTTTTTGACTGTTTAAACAGTTCGAGGTGCAAAAAAACAGAGCAAAAGTTGCGACATGGAATTCGGAAGGGAAATTCTGAGTTAGTTGAGTTCCTTGAGAAGCAGCTTCCTTGGATTGCAGCGTGGAGGTTTGAGGGGAGACGCCAGCCACAAACCATCATAGGCTGGCAAGTCACTATTAAAGCCATTCTGCTGCTCTGGGAAGATGTTTCTCATAACTATGACTTCCAGTTTCTGCTGACCCGGCGCCTTCAGCAAGATCCGCTTGAAAACATGTTTGGGCGTATTAGGCAGAAGCAAGGCTGCAATACAAATCCCAATGTGTCTCAGTTCACTTCTGGGCTGAAGCACATTGGGATTCAGAAGCTTTTCAAGCTTTCAGAAAAGGGTAATGTTGAAGACGACGGGTCTGGGCTCCTTCAGGAGTTGTCGCCATTTTCGCTTCAAAGTGAATCGCTTGCAGACATTGTTGAATGTGTCCCGCCTGACAACTTTCCTCCGCTAGACAACATTGCGGAACTGGCGGCACATGACGACTCGCACATCATTGATGAATCTGCAACATACTATGTCGCGGGATTTTTGATAAAACTTTTTGCTGAGAAGACTGCGCCAGGTTGTTCATGTTCAGAATTGCTGAAGAATGAGCATGACACCCTGTACCGTCCTCATCAGTATTTTACAATGCTTAAAGCGTACCACATCCCGGGCAAGCTTTTTGGAAACCTGACCGTGCCATCAGAAGCTGCCTTCAGATACATCCAGCAGCTTGAGTTGCACTTCCTTTCTGTCATTGAAAGAGTGGCGCATCTTCGTAACGTCTGTGGTGTTTTGTATGCCAAACTCGTGGACGTTAGCAGTTTTATGTTTTGCACTAAGGAGTGCCATACGAAGTTTTTAAAGATGTTTTGCAGAGTACGTCTCTGCTGGCATATACGCTTTATTAACCGGAATTTAGACAGAGTTAGGCTCCAAACTTGCGTCTCTGGGGCACAACTGGTGAAGTTTAAAGGGTAGTATAAATTTAAACATGCGTTTAGCATTAATTTTGCATTTTATTACATATGTGTTACAGGTGCGAAGAAAGTTTTATTTGTGCAGTGCAAACCGAGTGTCAAGCATTTTTGGTATTACTTTTTTAAGGCTGGGTCGCAGGCCACCGGGCTATATTAGTGAATGTCTAATTTCAAAATCATTTGTCTTTGTATTTTTATGTATGGCCATGTTGAATGGGAGAGTTGTCATTTTTCTATTATGCATAGTCCTGTCCATTGGTCACGCAACTTGGGTGTCATTGGGCCTTTCCTGGTCTTGTTCACGATTGCTGCTTTAGTTTGATGTGCAGCTTGTACATAGGCAAGAAGAGTCATATTGTTTGGACAAGAGCCGCGGGCTAGTCATGTTTTGAATTGCAATTTTATGTTGTGGGGACAATCTGCAGGTGTGGAATATACAAGGATTTGTTTTTGCAAGATTGTTCCTTATGATAGATGCGACGGAATTTGTGGATAACAGATTGTTAAATAATGATTTGTTATGCTAAGAGTCTTTTTGTGCCTTAATAATTGATACTAGAAGTTTTTGTGCGCTAACAAGGCAGGCATTTTACACGGCGAGCTACTTAGGAGAATTTGTTTGTGTGGGCACACAAACAAATTTGTGTGGACTCTGAAGACTATACCACTACCCTGTGTGTGGACTATAGTCCGGAAAATACGGTACTTAACAGAACGGTGCACACTGCACGCCGAGCATTTCCAGGTATAATTTGTAATGACCAGGTTGCAGGCCAGCAGTCGACCAGTCTTTACTAGCGACTGCAGAACCACTTGATGTGTGTTTTTTTCTAGTGTGTTCGTGTTGAATGTTTCTTTATTGGTATGGATCTTCGTATTGGGTCACCCGGCTTTGGTGTCAGTTGTGAACTTTTAGATGTTTCCTCCCTCAAACCTGTACAAAAAGGCTGATGAGGTTTTTCTGAAAAATATTCTTTGTAACACGTCCTGAAACAATTAAGTGCAAAAATAATTTTCACGGTCTTTTGTTTCTGTTTTTTATGTAAAGTAACTATTTTTTATGGTTATCTTCGTGGCCAAAATAAAAATTTTAATATTTGTTAATTGCTGCCTTCTGTTGGTTGTCCTTTTTTTCCTGTTCCGTGACATAGTTTTATATTTCATATTGGGATTGTACATGGTTACCTCGTTACCTGTCTGTCCTGAAATTGTAAATGAATTTAAGCGTGCTTTTGAGTTGTTGAATACACAGCTCAAACGCCCAAGTAAATTCTAAATTAGCAACCGTAACCAAATTTAAAATTGTAATTAAACTTGAGGAAGAAAACGAGAAGGACGGACAACCATAGTTGGAAGTTTGTGAGGTGTCCGTCCTTCTCGTTTTCTTCCTCAAGTTTAATTATCTCTTACCAACCCGCTCGTTCTGTCCTTAAAATTGTAGTTAGTCACGACAGCCTAGGTGGCGCAAGCTACCGCACAATACAGTTGGAAGCACTAATATTAGTTATCCATTCATTTGACTACTAGTATTCTGTGACTCTATCCATGTTGAAAAACGAAACCGAAAGCATCCAAACAGGAAGTCGAGAAAAATTTCACGGCGGCCGCTAGGAGCGCTGGTAGGCCGGAAATGGGCCGAGGGACGCGCCTTTTTGGAGGTGTCGATTACGGGGCAGTCGACGTCCGTGACGTCACTGCCGGAAACGTTAAACACCCACAAAATATGTTTTTTACGCTTAGCGGAGTGTTTGTTGCAGGCTGCCGCAGCCCGCGGTGTTGGGGCGGGAG
>JAZHYW010028014.1:0-14578 GCA_037355805.1 Ixodes ricinus | reverse complement strand
TTAAACGTAATTTAAAAACCCGTTCGCCTATTTCGAAACTCTGGTTGGACCTGAAGAACGCTGAATTATATGAAAATTATAAATACACGTGATTATGTTGTTTTTGAGCAAAAAGTTCCCATTCATTCGTCAAGCGTAATATGAAGTAGATAAAAAAACACGAAAATGCCGACTTGCTTGAAGATATTCAAAATTACGAAAGAGTTAGACAAAGAGGACGGACAGGACAAACATCTTTCATGGCTTTAACGCACCCCAGCCTATAGAGCTTAGGGTGAAAGCTAGCTAGCTTTGCCGTACCCATTTAGGTCTGGATCAGACGGTACCCATTTAGGCCTGGAGGCTACCAGTCGTGGACCACACTCTGAAAGAAGAGTCAAGGCTTACTTTTTTGGGGGAGTTCAGAGTTATCTTTTCTGGTGATGCCTCAAAAAAAAAGTCGAATGAATCTAGTGTTCAGTGGAGTCAGTGTGATCTTCCCCCAATAACGTCTGGTGACTCTATCGCCCAGTGTTGTCAGGGGACCCCCCTTCTGCCTATCTTTCCCGAGGGTGTGTGGACTCTCTGTAAGAAAATTATGTACCTCCTGTTTTGATAGAATCACCCGACCCCACCATGAGGGTCACGAGATTTTATATTTGATGCAGTCAGACGACTCCCCCATAGAAATGACTGCATTCTTTTTCTACTAGAATCGCGTGAACTCCCATGAGAGTCACTGGATTTTCTCCGGTAAAGTCGCGCGATTCTACCAGCAGAGTCAGCAGGCTTTTATATTTAAAGGAGTAAGACAACAGCCCTATAGAAATCACTGGATTCACTTTGCGATGATTATGACGTAAATGTGAAACAAAAATATCTAGTTGCCTGTTTACATCTTAATAAATAAAAGGGCATATCTCGAATATTGATAGAAAAAAAGGCTGGTGTCTCAAAGTTGTATCAGTTTTCTCAAAGTAGATCAATCAATTTAAAAAGAAAAAACCTCTTCGAAAAAATGTACTTGTCGAGGCGATTGAAAATAGGCAGGTAAACAGACACAAGGAATTGTTTCCGGACCTTTTAGATGTCCATGCCTAGTCAAGCACAAACATGCAAACTATCTGTGAAACGATAAATGAAATATTACTAAGTTGTTCTACAACCTGAGAATACTGCAAATCAGAAAGACAACCGGGTTTCATTCTTGAGGTACTCCTGAGGAAGTACTTGTAGAAGAACGGTTAATCGTCGCCAGGAAGTAGATTGCAGGGTAATGACGATGAATATGGCGGACTTCAAAGATGAAACCGAGAGTTTGTCACTAATGACAGACGTTGGGACAGGAAAAAAGCTCAATGAACTAAAGATTTAATGGGGGCAAACTTGTACGCAAAAATAAAAGGTACGACGATCTCGTCGTCGCAGTCAGTCGAGCGTGCCGAGACGCACCGAAGTCTTGGCGAGTTTCTAGGTCTTCCCTGGTGCCTAGAATATTCTGCCGCGATCCTTCTAGAACGTTTTCAACATTACCAAGCTACATGGTTCTCTAATTTTCTCAAATAGCCTACTTACACAAAGAAAGCTAAATGTACATGCAGTGCCGGGAATCACAACCTGAGCCACCGCGTGTGACTCCAGCACGCAGCCGACATAGCGACATAGGCGCGCGGCATATGCCGCATATGCCGACGCGTAGGCACCTCACAACCACACAAAACAAAAATGTCCAACGCGTACATCTCGCCGATATAACGCCTTGGACATTTCAGACCCCGATAGCTGCTGAATTCCTCCAAATACGTTGTCAATGACGACATTTTATTTACCACCGATAACCACGGCAGCCCTGAAGTACGCGAATCTACGTATGCAAGGAGACATTCCGATAATCACTCCTACGTCATTCGTCTAATCTTTACCATGTGACCACGATCCTGTCCTTACCCGCGCGCAGTCAGCGGACTCCGTGTTGAAAAGCATACGGTTGATTGGATCGGAGAGGGCGTACCTTCTGTGCTCAATGGACCTTTTCCGAGAAGCGTTCTGCGCACGCGCGAGCGCCCGATGCCAAGCTGGCGGAAGTGTGCACGAAAAATCGAGGAAATTGGAAAGAGGCTGTGGATCAGCGAGTAGAAAACGTAATTGCAGCATACATATAATTGTGTTACGCAAAAAAAGAAAGTGGACGGAAAGAATAACACGACGGTTTAAGTGGACGCCACGGATGCCCCACTGGACGGCGCGTTGGGCACGCCCCGCTGCTCAGAGAACGAAGAACCGGCAGCGGTAGCTCCCATTATCGACTGGTAGCGCAGGTAGGTCCCTTCCTCGATTTTTAGTTCGTGCAGCCACCGCCTGGTGCCGTCGGTATGTGAAAAAGGTCCATTGACTCCGTAAGTGTGACGTCATGGGTCCAAACAAACCGTTGCTAGGGTCGTTGTTATGGACGAATACATGTGGCTCGGTTTCGCTACGAAAACCCGACCATTCAAAAATCAGGAGTAGGATTTAAACTTCCAAAAATCACAGATATAGAAAGCTTGAATGTCATATATGTTTCGACAGAAGTGTGCCGGTAATCGCTCGTTTCTGAAATATTTACGACTGCAACTTCCGGTCCTCAAGATGCCTGCAGCAGACGACGAATGCAAGAAGTATGCCGTCTGCCGCACGCCGGCCGGCCAAGTGGGGCCGTCGTTTGCATCGTGTGAATAAAGGCGATATTTTGACATCGCATTTGTTTGAAATATAATGAGTTTCATACACTCTTAAGATTTCATAGTGGGGTGCGATGCAAAATATGGTTTATCGAAAGTCCGGGCGTCGATCGAGATGATAGTCTGCTAAAAGATCGCATTGCACCCGCGAGAAAAGCACTTCAGGCGAACGGTTGAGATCCCAAATTTTGTTTGCGGACTCGCGCTATGCGAGGGTGCTTCGTATACCTGGTTGTAACCATCGCGTGGAGAGATTCTTGCAGTTTCTTCAGATTTCCGCAAGACCCCAAAGCGCGAAAGAACTGGATAAAAAACACAAGGTGAGTCTATTACAGACTGTACTCGCATCGCGGGTTCGATGAAGATCTTCACCAAAAGAGCACATCCACGGAATTTGATGTAATACCAAGGGGGAAAAAAAGCAAAATACTGCGAAATCGCGATAGACATGCAATTCTTCAATAACCTGACAACCACAATAATAAAATAATAATAACAAACGACTTACCTCGACGGCGTACGATTTGTTTCTCACACTGGCCTGCACTACGCCGGTAATGCACTTCAGGTCGTCGTCGTAACTGATCTGCGTGACGTGGTTTGATTTTACTGCATTTTCACCCCTCGTAACTAAGCTGGGTTGTTCACTGGAAAAAGAACGCACATTGCGGAGGCCTCTACGGCCACGGCAATCCATTTGTTTTTGTCGCTTGTTTACCGAGGCATTTCAATGAAGACGCCCGCTGCAACAGAGGCCAGCAAATCTATCGTGTCGTCTGCTACCAAAGCAAAGCGGAGTGTAAGACTTCAGAAATGGCTTTCATCGTTGCAATATGACACTGAGACGACAAGAACATCTTCATAGTTAGATATTAAGAAGTTAGGTTGCTTACAAAAAATTATTTACTTACCTGTAAGCAAAAATCTAGCCTCATGTGGAGTCTCCATGCATTAGTCCATAGCAACGTCCCTAGCAACGGTTTCTTTGGACCCAAACGCCATGTTAGTGACGTCATCACTTACGGGGTCAATACACGCCCAAGCGCACAGTGCCGCGGAAGCTACGTACTCGTTCAACCAATCATACGTCTACCTTTCGCCATGTGACAACTCTCCCACCCGTACCCACTCCTAGAGATAGCAGCTCCATGTGATGAAAGGGCGGCCGTTGATTCATCCACTCGACCGTCTATTTCTTACTGCACTGTCAGCTTAGGGTTTAATATGGTACAGGCACGTAGCCAGGATTTTGACTCGGAAGGGCCCCCGTCTATGGACAACATGCTGTATGATGAAAGGGGAGAGAGGAGGTCCCAGCGAAATCACGTGCCACCTCCCCTCCCCCTGGCTACTGGCCTGACGTGGTATGCTACTTGCTCAGCTTAGGAAAAAAGCTCCTTCAAGACCAGAAAATGGATGCGCTTCGAAAAGGCTAATTTGGGCGGGGGGGGGTATACCGAAAATGAGCATGAGGCGAAAAATGCGTCACTTGTATCCTCTTGTACACCTGCCTCAAATTTGATAGCGATGTGGATACTTAGTGGCAGTGAGGAGGCTATTCGCCTAACAACCAGACCGCCCTGCTTGCACGTGATCCGCTCTTACCATCGGCTTTGAGAGTGCAGTCACATGACCCTAATCAGGGGCACCATTAGCCTAGAACACGGATAGCATCTGCTCTGATTTCAATACGGTACTGCGCAGCTGAGTGATGCCTAATTTTCGTAGTTGATCGTAGGAAGATCCTATGTTTTATGCCGTATAACCCACATTCTGGACTGAAATGGAGTTTTAACCGCGGCTCCATCTGTACCATGCCCATAAATATAATTTTTAATTCAGCAAAAAAGTTAGAGTGACGGCTATGGTGCTAGACTCCGCTTTCATTTCTTCAGCTTTAGTAATCTGTGTGCAATTTTTGAATACCTGGTTTCAGGAATAATACAGTTTTTGTTTCTATGTACACAGCCCTTGCAAAAAAAGAGCTATAAAACGTGTTTGCTTTTATCAGCATACCGCAAAATTTAAGACGCTGCTTAATTCTGGCCAATGTTTTTTGTAAGATAATTTTTGGTCGCTGTCAGCAATAACACAAACTCTGCGCACCACAATTATAACACTTGGTTGGTTATAAAAAAAGCGTCAGCGACAGCATTGATAATTGCTGGAATTTGCAGCTAGAAGGTATTAAGATGTTTAAGCATGCCGCTCTAGGCGCCCCATTTCCAGTTTATGGCCAGCCAAGAGTGAATACAGAGGAAATCATTTGACCATAAAAATCTGCTAAAGATAATCCCAACGCATTGTCGTCTTCAGGAGGCTCAAATTATCTAAATATATTAGAATGAGAGAATCAGAAATAGTACTTCGCAAACCACTCATCCCAGGAATTCGAAGAATAGTGATGTAATAAAACGTTTCTAGCGTCACTCGTGCGTAACAAGTCCATAGAAATTTAATACATAGGAATGAGAAAATTGTCGGATGTTAGAGTTTCCTAGGATGTCTAGGCATGCCCTTATAAACGTCCTAGTCCCAGTTCATGTGGAGCCTCGAGAGGCTACAGAAGTAATCAAGCTGTCCATCGAAATTCGTCAACTACCATAGGATTGTCATATAGAATAGAGCGTAAATGATCGGTCCTTGGAGCGTGCACATCGATATTTGTAAGGGAAGTCTAAACATTTAGTTTGATTCGGTGTTCCTTTATATCGCCTGCTACTCCAAGTTGCGACCTATCCTACAACAAGAAAGAACGCGAGCGATCAAATGAAATACTGCCTCCGCTAAGAGACTTTCACCTCATGGACGCCGACGAGCTTCCGAGCTGGAAGTACGTCACGTGAAGCCACCCTATGTGTATAGACGTGTAATGGCAGATCTGCATAAGTCAGCATGCTCACGACTGTCACGTTGGCGTTGCTGAGAGATGTTTGTGTGGAGTTATCTCACACTCGCCAAGCATTGAAATGTATAACTTACACGTTTTACAGTTTTGGTTTCGTGTGCGCTGTGAAGGTAATCATTTTACTCTAGTGGTGGAGGCTCGTCATGGTGGCTCCCCTCTGGGCCGCGGGGGTCATTTGACTACACGCATTTGACCGTACTCATTCGACTCCAGTGCACTGAAGGAATACAAAGTGCCGATATGTCTCCCCCTGGGTGACAGAGTGGTGTCACACCAGGCTTCTCGGAAGTACAGGAGAGTCGAAAGCGCAATTGACCCTACGTTACTCCTTTTAGCATACATAAATGTATAGACAATCGCGAGGGAAAGAACGAATACGCCATTCAGCCTTCAGAGGTGGCTATATTCTGCAAGGCAGCACCAGCGCCCAGCAAGAGCTACCAGGAATTGGGCGAGAGAATGCACTGTCTGTCACTTGCATGCATAACGGCTCGCTTTGCAAACAAAAAAACAAGAATCATCCCTTTCGTTTCGTCTGCTCATTATGACGACCATACTTAGAGAGAAGTGACATCATCTTACATTTGTTTTTATCACGACGATTTTTTTTTCGAGAAGTCAAACATCTTTTTCTGTCACTTTTGCTCCTCTAAAAACCCCCAGTCTCAGGGTAAACGACGAAATGGTTGACTCCACCAGCTAGCCTGTACTATGACTCTTTTCTCCTCTTTTATTTCTTTCTACATCTTACTTAAAACACGAGGTCTTAGTACTGCGAATGCTCTGCCTTTATTTAAATACTTCATGTTGGGTTTAATATAACAAAACGGTGCCCTTAAATACCGCATAGATGGGACTTTCTTGGTCGATGAACTGTCACGAGATTAGCCGGCGACTAATACATCGTTTCAGTAATCGTATAGCAAAAACGTCTACTCGCCCAGAATACTGTCGACTACTTGATAAAATTTCGCGTATAAATACACAAAGAGGCGAGTCCTCAATGACGGTTTTTGTCGTTACTAGAAACTATTCAAGCTTGCTGCCTTCTCCAACCCTCACTTTTAACGTTCTTTCGCAATCTTTAATATCACTGTTGTCATCAAGGCTGCAATACAAAGGTCCCGCTGTTTTACCGAAAAAGTCATCATTTTGTCAAAGTGTGATTCGATGAATATCTAAGGCATCTTCTAAATTTACATGACCGATTAAAATATCGCAGTTTCACTGCTTATACAAAAAGAGTGTAGTTTTGATTCAACGGAAATATTATGATTTTTTTATTTCCTAGATCGCGTAAAAACTCTGTGGCTCCTGCCGGATCGCAAAAAGGTTATACGAATTTCTGGCCATTGAAAAATGTGCGACATCGAGAGCTTGTCATGAATTTGTGTTCAATAAAATCATGTTTAAACATTCTTATGTTGAGTTCAGATTAATCACGGCCCTAATTTGTTCCCTGTGCAAACATTGACGGTGTTTTTGAAAACAAACAGGGCCGGAAAATGCTTTTAAGAGCGCCGTTCTTATGCGCGCGCTTCCGACTTGATCGCCATCGCCGTCACCGTCGGCGTAACCGCGCTTTGCATTATGGGACGTTTCCCATAATGATGTCGCACGTGACGTCACATGTGACATCATGAGGGTTACGAGGGTGACGAGTGACGTCACAAGGGTCACAACCGACGTCACAAGTGTCATGAGCGGCGTCACGTGTGACGTCACCCTATGACGTGACACGGTGCCTAAATTTGGCGGGGAACTTTTTCCGCTAAATTTAGCGGGAACATTTTCTGCCAAATTTAGCGGGCGATTGTTTTCCGCTAAATTTTACCGAGTGAAATTTCAGCACCAATATTTTCCGACCAAATTTAGCGGGGAAACATTCCCTGCCAAAATTAACGGGGATATTACTCCGCTAAAGTTAGCGGGGAATTCACCGGGAAATCGTACCACAATTTCCCGGTAAGTTCCCGTCCATGCCCTTCCCTCCTTCTCCTCAAAAGCTGCGCTCTAATTCGGCATTACAGAGAATAGGAAAGATCTATTTTTTTATATATATATATTTTGTACTCTCGCAACATGGTACCTGTTCCGCTGGACGGCTGTAAATCCAGAAGGCAAGACAGTTGCGGGTAAACAAATCACGCTATGCTTTATTCAGTGCTTCACATTTGTTCGGTGTTTAAGAAGACAGAGTAAAATAAAAAAGGGTCTGGTATTGCAACAGAGCGCACACAACAATTACAAGTTCTTCGCTTGCATCGTGTCAGTTCTGAATTTATAAACACGATGCATTGCCTAAGCTGATTTCTTGTAGTTATAGGACACCAGCAACATCAGTCTTACCGCTACCTTATTTACAGTGAGAATAGTTATTCAGTTGCCTTATGATTGATGCGTAAGATTAGGGAACGTTGGCCGAGAAGTGTTTTCTATTGCGCAGGTCTCACAAAATATCCGTGAAGCAGCAACAAACACTTTTAATTGATTAGACATGCAGAATTTCTAGATTGATTGCCAATCCTGCTGATATTCAAAGGACATTCATAATGTACGCGAGACTGGAAATTGTAACATTCGGTTAGCCCTGGACATATGACGGCTTATAATTGCGCTAGGGGGCCCAAACCTACATAGACAAAAATCTAATTGACAAGAGAAAAGCGAATTATTTTTAAGGCTTCTCACTCTAATTTGTTTCATAAATACTCCACAGCGTTGCTCAATGTCGTCAATGTCGCTGACACAATACTAAACGTCATATTTATTTTGAAGTGTTAGCAGGAGCTGTGTAACAATTTCAGTGCTTTGCTTAAATAATTTGGGAGTCGGTGTCTCGACCTTACTGAAGTAAAGAACAAAAAACCGCTTTTGCCTGCATGACCTAGTTTTTATTTTAAAAATGAACAAAGATTGAGGTTTTCGGCACCTCTCAACTCCTTCACCATCTTCCGAGTCACGTGCGCTGTGACGTCTATGGCGGTCGCGCGGGGTTCCGGTGAAGCTCTCTCTCTAGAGTCTATCAGTGAGCAGCGAGAACTCATCCGCTCGCGACCGCGTGACCACGTGCTGGCGCAGCAGCGAACAATATGGTGAAAGGAGGAAAGTCCCATCCGGCTCCGGCCACCCCCGTCCGGCTCTGTCCCTCCCCTCCGGCTTCTGGCGGCTGTTCGCGGTAGCAGATAGAGCTGACGGTTTTGTGGACCTAGTATAGATGGCGCCACTAAAACTCCGTATAATAAACGTTTTGTCGATGATACCAGGTTTTTGACGCATTTATATTTATGTTGGAACGACAAGATTTATAGAAAAGTTACCTTTTATCGAGCAGGTATCCGCACAACTTGCTATCTTTCTACAAGACCCCCATTGACGTCATGCCGTGTGGTTCTCATGGTCGCCGCTCGCGGCTGCAGGTCGGGGAATATTCTAATTTTTGCCTCGCGATTACGCGGCGGAATCGCAACATTTCGAAGGAAGGAGGTGTGTGTTTTCTGTCCTTTGTGTCAAGATAAACAATGTCAAAAGTAGAAGATGCCAATTCTTTCAACGTTGAAATCGTTGCACAGCTCCTTTAAGCATCAATACTAGGCCTTTGTGTGGAATACAAAAGATATAACAACTTTGAAAAGAAACACATGCAAACATACAACTACGCAAGTGAGATATTCGAGGATACATATCTTCGAATGTATTCCTTCAGTTGAGATAGAAAGAGTTTGGAGACCTAGGACGAAATGAGACGAAATTTTTATTCAGATTGGGCCCTAGCACCTAATAACAACACTTAGCTAGAATAATAAAGAAGAAAGATATAATACTTTCGCACATCAAAAGCACATGAGATGCCTCGAGCAATTTAAAACTTTATAAAGATTATAAGAATCTCTACATGTACAAACTTTTTTTTTAATCTTGGACTTGTCCCAGTGAGACCCGAAGAATATCGAAGGCGTCTTCTAGATGTAGTTGACCAAATAAAACCTCGCTGTTTCATAGCTCACACGAAGAATGTGTGGTTGAGCTAAACGTTAATAATATGGTTTTCGGTTTCTTAAATCACGGAATTAGAGCTGTGGTATCCTGCCGAATTGCAAGAAATGTTGAGCAAATTTCAGTGCGAATGCCAACTCCGTGATTTCAAGATCGTGTTGTGACATTCGTATTTTGAATTAATGTTCAAACATCCTTATGTAGAGTTGAGATCATTCGCATCCTTATTTTGTTAGCTGCGAGTTGAGATCTCGCAACATGTTACCTGTTCCTCTGCGACGTCTGGAATTAATAGGGGCAAGGTACTGCTCCGGCTAAACAAATCACTCCATGATTGATTCGGTGATCGTATATGTTCGGTGTTAAGAAAATATAGTAAAAAAAGGGAAAGAGTCTGGTATTGCCACAAAACGTGCACACGAATAACAAATTCTTATCCTGAATCGTGGAAGGTCCGCCGATATATAAACACGATACATAGCCTTAGCTGCTTCCTTGTAGCTGCAGGACGCCAACGACTCCTGTATAGTGCTGCCCTATTTGAAGTGGTAGTCTTTGTTTAGTTGCCTTAGACTCTGTATATACGTAAGCTGCCTTATTTAAAGTGGTAATTCCTTATTTAGTTGCATTATCATGGAGTCGTAAGTTTAGGGAACCCTGGCCGAGATGTGCTTTCTAATGCAAGGGTAACACAAATGTCCGTGAAGCAGTATCAAGCGGTTTATTACCGCTTAGATATGCGTAATTTATAAATTGATTCCTACGACCCCGACGTTTAAAGAAGATTATTGTTCTGCGCAAGTGAAGCAAAATGCAACCTCCGGCTACTCTTCACATATGACGTCTTAGAATTGGGTCAGGAGCAGAAGACTACACAGTCAAAACGCTTATTGACAAGAGTAAACTGATTCTTTGGGGCTACTCCTATCTAATTCTCTTTATAGCATTCTCCACAGCGCTACTCAGTGCATTTAGTGGCGCTTAGAAAAACATACCTGTTAGATTTATTTTGGCGTGTTTGAACACTAACGCTAGGACGTTTCTGGAGAATACAAAACAACAGAACACAACTCTACAAAACAAAATTAAATGCAAATGTACAACTACGCAAGTAATATATCATCGAGATTACAGCGAAATGTCATTACACAATGAATTGGATAGTTTGATTTAATTCTTTACTTTAGACAGAAAAAGTGTAGGAGCTAAGGCAAAATAAGACGAACACCTGGTGACAACACTTAGCAAAAAAGAAACAAAAAAGGAGAACAACATATCACACATGAACATCAAAAGGACATCAAAACCTTGAGTAAATTTGACTTTTTTAGAAAACTCATAAGTATTTTTACATGTTCCAATTTTTTGTTCAATCTTCATTTTGACAACTGGCGTCAGAGATATAATATTTCTTGGCACCACACAGCAGGTCGTGAACAAAATCGCAGCTTGTACTTTGCCCAAGTTGGCTCTTCGGACCGACGACGCAGCAGGCATCTTCTGCATCGTTTTAAGATTATGCGTTAGAGAATGTCTATATTAATATCAATAATAATAATGTTTGTTTTTCTTTACGGCCCAAAAAGCAGTTGTAACAACTTTTTTTGCGGTCCACTGTCAGTTAGTGTTCACAGCCACACTATTTAATATACAAACATGCACAAAATTACACAGACATTTGTAAGGACACAAATACAAGTTTGTGGAGCAAATACAACCTTACACTAATTCTTGTATCCAAATGAGCTGTTGGGCTAGTTGGTTTTGCTATACAAATTACAATGTAGCCCAAAGACAACAGAGATAGGAAAGAACGCTATTCAAAACTAGGTATTCGATGTTCATCCATGTTTTGCTCCCACAACCCATGTTTCGCATCCACAACTAGGTATTTATTGTATGTATCGTGAAAAAGGTAAACGAAGTGACAAATGCAATGAAAATCTACATTAAGGGTCGTGAAACAGGCGAACGAAGTGACAAATGCGATGAAACTCAGAAAAAGAAGAAGAAGACACTTCGATCTACACTGATGGTCAACAAAAATTACCCTCCAAAAAAAAATGATTGAAAAACATTTTCAGTTACTCGCTAGATGTAAAAAAAATGTCTAGTTATTGCTGTCTTCTTGAGACAGGTGCGACAGAGAGCGCACTTATGCACTTGGTTCCATGATTCATGATAGTTTTAGCCTCATATATATCTCTTGCCTTCTTGCTGTGATTGCGCTTGTAGACTCTAGTGTGATTAGACACAGGGGTGCAGGCACAGTCTCTGACATGAATGGCAAGATGCCCTGATGGTGATGATTGAAGAGCCAAGGCATGCTCTCGTAATCGCACGTTGACACAGCGGCCTGTTTGTCCGACGTACACACTCCCACTGGGGCACGTAATTTCGTAGACCACATTGACGTGCAGCAAAGAAGAGCTTTGATTCACAAGTTCTAAGACTACAAGAGTCAGGTTATTCGACTTCTTTGTTGTTTGAGGTTGCAGAGAGCTTGGCAACTTCCAATGAAAGAAGAAGTGCTGAGAGAAGAATACGGCCAGATGTGGTTCCTTACATCCACAAAACATCGCATAACTTGAAGCGGATAGCTTTCAGATATGACATACAATTGGTACTCTCAGCCCCGGATGAACTTAAGAGGCTTTGTCAAAAAATAAATAGACCTCAACAACTCATAGTATATGCACAGTTCATCATAAACTTAAGTACGTGAATTGCGACGTCAATATGATCTACAAAATTTTGTGCTCCTGTGGGAGTGTGTACGTCGTTCGTAATCGGTCACTACAAGTACTCCACCACTAGTGAGGAGGCGGAGGTGACGACCGTTTACGTTCCTGAGGAAGCGATTGCCGTCATTTTTTATTGGTTTGTTCTGACTCAAGTTCCATGCATTGTCTGCCTGGAACTGAGCTTGTCGAGGTCTTCGAAACGGTTTTAGCATCTTGTACGCAAAAATCGGAATCAAGTTGGGAAGCCTTAACTCTGTCCAACAAGACAACTTCTCTCGTTGCCTTTTATCAGAAATGTCATAGTTTTGTCGCTGCCTCTTAAAAGCTGAAACGGTCCATCGTAAGTTGGTTGCAGGGGTTTCTCGACTCGTCATTTCTGAGAAAGATGTGTTTACAGAGCAGAATATCAACCGGAATGGAACGTGTAACGTGTCGACGGTTCCCTTGTGTAGGTAGGCCGGAGGTCCTGCATGAGGAAACGGAGTCGTTTCACATAGTTTCCGGCACTCTCAATTTCGGTGTCACTTGATTGGCTGAAGAATTCTCCTGGCAGATGCAGTGACGTGCCGTACACCAACTCGGCCGTGCAACAGTTGATATCCGTTTTCAAAGCTGTTCGTATGCCGTGCATAACTAATGGCAGGGCTTCCGAACACGCTAATGCTGTTTGGCTGAGCCTTGATTGCTGCCTTGAGTTGACGATGGAATCGTTTCCCATGCCATTGGATATCGGATGATAAGCTGTGGCTGGATGTGCTTGACTCCGAGAAAATGGGAAAAGCTTCGAAAGAGTGATGATTCGAACTCGTCGCCCTTGGTCGGTGGTGATAATTTGGGAACGCCAAATCGACTTACCCACATTTCAATTACCGTTTGCGCCACTGATCGTGTTGTGATGTCTCTCATCGGAGCGACCTCGGGCCACCGCGCAAAGCGATCTATGGCGGTCAAGATGTAGCCGTATTCATGCGACAGGGAAAGCGGTCCTCAAATGTCAACATGATTTTGGGCGAAGCGGGCATCGTAGTGGGTTGAACGCGCCTAATGGTGTGGATGGTATGCCGGTGTATCTTTGCACGCTGACATTGCACACATGTCTTGGTCCATGCACGCACATCAGTGTTGATGCGTGGCCAGATTAACCTTGGCACAATAAGACTTTGCGTGGCTCTTATTCCTGGGTGGGATAGGCCATGGAGGGAATCGAAGATTGTCCGGCGTAAATGGGCGAGGATAAGTGGTCGAGGTTGTCCTGTCGACATGTCGCATGCTACCGTGTCGTCAGAGCCATGCACCCGCACATCCTCAAAGACAAGTGTTGCTGAAGTTGTTCGGACTTTTGGGAGTCCGGCGTCAGCGCGTTGGGTCGCTGCAAGTTCTCTAGGCGACCAGATGAGGTTCAAAAAAGCATCGATTCACACCGATCCTGGAGAGCGCATCAGCCGCAGCATTTTCTGTGCCCTTGATGAAGCGGATGTCGGTCGTGAATTTTGAGACGAAAGCCATCTGCCGTGCCTCTCGCGGAGTGTGTGTTGTGCTGTTGGATGTTAGTGGAGATGTCAGTGGTTTATGGTCGGTCAGGACAAAACTTTTGGCCTTCATCAAAATGCCGGAAGTGCTTGATTGCGAGGTATATAGCCAGCAGCTCCTCCCAAAGGTGCTGTACCAAACTTTTGTTGGTGACAGTTTTCTTGAGAAGGATGCCAATAAATGCCAGTCATCTTCTACCTGCTTTTGTAGAACAGCTCCTACAGCACCATCATAGGCGTCAACCATACCACACTCTAAAGAAATAGGGATGTACAGAGTACTCCCCTTGTCCCATATGTAACTCCCCAAAACTACATTTCGTCGTTCTGTCCACTGACGTCGAGCTGGCGATACCAACTTTTACAAGCGGCTTGATAGCTGTTGGATATAACGTACTAAATAGCTAATGTGCGTATCAAAGACTAAAAAAAAAATTACTGAGGTTTTGCAGCCGGGCCGAAAAAACCTTGATTGTCTTAATGTAGCCTTTAATGAGTACATTAGCTATTTTAATAAGTTGTATCGGTCGACTATCAAGCCGCTCGTAAAAGTTGGTATCGCCAGCTCGACGTCAGTGGACAGAACGACGAAATGTAGTTTTGGGGAGTTACATATGGGACAAGGGGAGTACCCGTGTACACCCCCTTTTTCTGAGAGTGTGGTATGGTTGACGCCTCTGATGGTTGCACACTTTAAATCAT
>JAZHYW010028013.1:0-37066 GCA_037355805.1 Ixodes ricinus | reverse complement strand
CGCCCATTTTCTCGGCGCAGTTACAGATACTGACAGGGGAGCACTTCAACGAGATGACCCGGAACTTCGCACTGTGATCGACCACCTCGAAGGTAAGGGGAGGTCAGTTCCGCGAGTCTCGTTTCGAGACTTGTCAAGCTTCATTCTGCGGCGAGGCGTGCTCTCTTCAAGAAGAACTTCGGGACGAGAAACCCTGCCTGACTGCTGGTTGTTCCGGCCAGCCTGCGAGAAGAAATCTTTCAAGCATGCCATGACAACCCGACGGCTGGACAGCTTGGCTACAGCAGGACGCTCGCCCGGATTCGTGACAAGTACTACTGGCAAAGACTCTCGAAAACAATCTATCTGTACAGAAGGTCGTGCCATAAGTGCCAACGACGTAAGAGGCCTCCGGCGAAGCCAGCAGGACTCTGCAGCCGATACCTGTCCCGACTACGCCTTTCCATCAGGTCGGACTGGATTTACTTGGGCCGTTCCCAACATCGACGCAAGGAACTCGGTGGATTATCGTCGCTACCGATTATCTTACACTATACGCCGAGGCGAAAGCTTTGCCATCGGGAACACCGCTGGAAGTCGCCAAGTTTTTCGTCGAGTTCATCCTTATTCGACACGGCGCACCTGAAGTGCTTATGAGAGATCGAGGACCATCTTTCATGGCAGAGCTGACTCAAGAGGTTCTTCTGCCGATTCACACCAGCCATTGACGAACCACCTCTTATCATCCGAAGACCAACGGATTAACGGAGCGGCTCAACATGATGATCACAGACATGATCTCCATGTACATCGACGTGGAGCACAAGACGTGGGAAGAGATCTTGCCACATGTTACGTTTGCGTACAACACAGTGGTTAAAAACACCATTGGAGCGACACCGTTACAACTGGTGCACGGCCGGGTGGTTACCACGATGCTCGACGCCATACTGCCTCACGTGCCAACCGATCATGGCAACGTCGACGCTCAACAGATCTTGCACCGCGTGGAGGAGGCTCGTCACCTGGCAAAAATCAAGATTCAAGACCAACAGCGAGTCGACGCACGCCGGTATAACCGTCGTCACCGGGACGTCCACTTTCAACCCGGAAACCACGTATTGGTTTGGAGACCAATGCGGTGCCGCGGCCTCAGCGAGAAGCTTCTGAAACGCTAGTTTGGACCCTACAAGGTCATCCTACGCTTAGGCGATCTGAGATACGAAGTCTTTCCCGACGGAACGCGCCCATCTGCAATACGTCAGCCGCGAGCCGAGGTGCTGCACGCCGTCCAGCTGAAGCAGTATTACAAACGATACAACTTTGAACTCTCGTCGACGAGTGAACTGTGAACTGTGAACTGTGGCTCGCGATTCTACTGTCTTTTTTGGTATTTTTGTTATAGGGGGCAATAATGCCGCGCGCGCAGCTGACGAAGTAGGCAGCGCGCCCGTGGCCTAACAGCTATCGCGTTTGCCTTCCACGCAGAAGGCTAGAGTTCGAATCCATGCCGCTTCTACACGTTTTGTGGACTTTGTAATGTGATATGTTCTGGTAAGTTCGAGAACCGCCTTGCTGATTCGAGGTTAGAATCTTCTACGCACCGAACCTTGTACACCGATTGTTCCAGAGGCCCAAGTGTTGAACATAAGGGAACTCCTCGTGACGAGCCGCAGTCAGTCTCGCGCCAGCGTTCGACTCTACTTTTACGCCGACTTCGACGCCCGCGACGCTCTGGTGTTATCTTCTGCTTCATAATTTTTGTTATATTTAGACACAAGTTCGCCCCAGTGAACGTTCAGTTTACTCAGTCATTCGCCCCCTCATCACTTGTCATTCGTGACAATATCTTGTCCCGAGCCCGCTTTGTTGTCACACAAAAAAGTAGCGTTTTAAGTTTAAGACAGGTTTGACACATTCATTTAGTCAAATAGGTTGCATGATTATTTGCTACTTAATATGTGCCGTCGGGGTAGGGCCTTCGAAACAACGTTTTAATCTACATCAAAGGCATTTGGTGCAATTCGAATATTTTGTAGAGAGATCGGGAAATAAAATGAAACCTCTTGGTTGCACTTACTTCAAAGGTTTTATAAACTCTAAGAAAATTACAATTTGGCTGAAAAAGTGTCGGATCTAATAGATGTTTCAGTTGAGTTGATCAACCTCTTTATTGACTACTTCACTGAGACTATCGATTCAGTGACGCCTGTGAAACAGGAATACATTCTTCTTGACTGATCGAACGGCCGTGCCAAGAGGTCAAAGAGGAGTCGTGGAGAAGCCTGATTGTCAATGATTTGAATTAAATTGTTTCAAAATGCAAACAGACGCATCGAACTAATATTGCAAATTATAATGCGCCATAACGTTTTAGAGCGCAGCTCTTAGGTGCCCGTTTCCGGCTTGAGCGGCGTCGCCGTCGTCGTCAGCGTAACCTCAAGGTCATTCCAAGGTCATGTGACCCTTAAGGTCATCCCATGGTCACGTGACCCCCAAGATCATGTTACCTTGGGATGACCTTGGGGATCACGTGACCTTGGGATGCCCATGGGGGTCACGTGACCCCCAAGGTCACGTGACCCCATGGTTATCCCAAGGTCACGTGACCCCCAATGTCACATGACTCCCAGGTCACGTGACCCCCTAGGCCACGTGGCTTCCCAGGTCAAGTGACCCCCCAGCCACGTGACCCCCGAGGTCACGTGCCCCCCCCCGAAGTCACGTGATGCCCCAGGTCATGTGACCCCCCCTCCGCACCTTCCCCACTCCTCAAGAGCTGCGCTCTAATTCGGCGTTACAGGGAGTTGTAAACGGCTTTCATTTTTTAGTGAAGTTCTCCGACTCACCTTTTGATCTGAGAAGCTTAGATATTTCGCCAGATACATTGAACACGTGACGTAAAAGGTTTTAACACGAAGGCACTACAACTTGTTGACGGTTTGCAAGAGGTTTCATGGAGTGTAATGAATTTTGCAAAACCTCGCGGCAGAAAAAAGGGGAAAGAAGAGGCCCAGAATAATGTCGTCTTTTTTAGATTCACTTAGCCAATTTTAGGTTAGACATCTGACGTCACCCCACTGGAAAGGCGAAATATCTGAAAGATGGTTTTGGCTGGTTTTGGTAGGACCTTTAATTGCGGTTTATTAAAGGGCTATTTTGGATCAAGGTATACTGAATAGCATGCCTGAAAATGAATGAAACTTAAGCCTTTAGAAAAGGTGTAATGTTGGGTATTTCGATCATTGATTTTACTTATCCACTGGGTCTATTTTATACTGTGTTTTACTGCACAGCCAAGTGATCAGTTGTACAGATTAGCGCGTTCGTTGCTTTAAAATGCGATATAGAACTTCCTATATGCAAAATTTTAGACGAATGGCTTATATGCTAAATTCGCAACCCCATTTTTGGCGTGCTCTATTTCAAGTCGAGTCTTGTTACTTGCTTTGTGCCCAATACTGTTGTTTTTGTTTGAAATATTAATACGTACAATTTGTTTTTCATAGCTATCAGTTTTTTGGCAACATTGCAAAGAAAAACGCGAAGTGCAAGACTTACGCTTATTTCATAGCTTGCAGAGCAGGCCAGTTTTTGAGCATTTCAGAAGCTATACAAAATGCAGTGAAAACATTTCTTCTACAAACTAGCATCTGCTAAATTTTTCTTGCAGCGTCTCGAATGGGCACTCGCTTATTCCTTCAGCCTACCGCTACTCAGAGCTGACTGAAATTCGTTGACTTCCAATTCAGGTACTATGGGACTACACAAACATTTTTCAGAAACTGAAACTAAGTGATTGCACAGAGGAACAACTGGAGGTGGCTTTTGGGATAAACGAGGGTAAAATATACTTGAAATGCATGCATGGTGCATAAAAGGCAGAGCGTATCAAATGACGTATCTGTTCTTGAGCTGTGACCTGCTGCAGATATCCAAAACGGTTATCGCCCAAACTATATGATATACGACTATAGTACATCAAAGCCTACGTAGGCTATATACGCCAGCAAAGTGCTTAAAAACAAGCCCGTTTTTCCCAGAGCAGATGTGGACACTGCGCGTGCACAGAAACCAATTTCGGCGTTGACGCATGCACAGTACCGACACAAGCGCCACCGCAGTCGCGTGACGGGAGTGAGTTTGAGTTGGTCTTTAGCTTCATTTTGATTGCTACAGGGTTATGCGTTACAGGAAGAATTTTTAACTGCATATTATGTGCTGATAAATTACATTAAGCTTACTTACCCTAGCCTCCCTACCGAAAAATCCGGTAAAACTTTCCACTATGCGGATTATGGAACCGGAAACTTGTTTCTGGAAACCCGAAATCCAGATTGCAGACAAAGGAATACTTTCTGCAAACCTAAATTCCAGATAGAGTCCAGATAGAGTCCAGATAGTTTTCCGGTTCCATAATGCGGATAGCGAAAAGTTATACCGAATTTTTTGGTAGGATCCTACTTTACGATACAGGAATATTCTTCCAATATATTGTAGCCTCTTACACGAATACGTATCTGTGACGTAATGTCATTAAGCCCTTTTTTGTCCGGTCGCACATTTATTGTTTCATGTTCTTCGTTTCAGTTCAAATCTAGTTCAAATCTAGGCGCAGCCGACGCTACGAGATAATGAGACCATTTAAGCAGCGTTAAAAGCGGAAGTCATTGGACCGGTTCTATTTATGATTGGTTTAGCGATGAGATACCACAGACAGAAATATGACAAACACCATGATAATGCGATGTTTAAGCTGTCTGACTGGATCCTGCAGCTCTTGGTGCCGGCTGCGAACAGAGCTAAGTTAGAATGAAGTTTAGCATTTTTGTTTTGCCATGAGGTTGGTTTAATAAGACTGCTGCGGGTTTTCACATGTATACATTAATAACTTATTTTTTTGCAGCTCTTTCCACGTCGATGGAATTATAATTCGGACGCACTTAGATAACGATATTGAGTCGACCGATCGATGCCGTATGACTGGGCCAAGTGTCTTCAGTTACGGTCAAAACATCTATGAAACTGCAATTGTAAGGATTATTTTCTTCTTCTGTTTTTATTTGTAACTAGCATTTATTTAAAAAAATACTCCTTGCAATTAAGCGGATAATATTCCGCAGCTCTAGTTTTATGGTAACGCCAATTTACTGTACATTTTAAGAAGTTGAAAAAAACGAGGTAAAGACATGCTTAGTCCTAACAACTTGAAATCTCGAAGTGTCTTTTTGACATTTATGGTAGACCAGTCAATGGGTGTGTAGCATGCGGACTACATAACTATTTAATAAATACATATATACATCTAAAAAGTGTTAAGCGGCCAAGTGGCACAGCTGGGACGAACGTCGTTTCCAAGCTGTCTCTTGCTGCTTGTTTTTTTTTCTTCTCTTCTCGCGCCAGCTGATCACTACCATATTCCCCCTAGCTTGGAGGCGCAGTAGCCGAGCGTTTTCTTTTAACGCTAAAAACAACAGTGTCATGCATAGTATTTTGGTGACCTATCGTCGAGGTCGGAAGAGAAGGAGGTGGAAAAGGTGGTGTTGTGCTTGAGTCCAGGTGGGCGGGCTTGACTCGGTCGATAGCTACCGCTTGTTCTTTGTTCTTAACAAGGATCGTGAACGTCTTTGTATATCTTTCTATAAAGCCGAACGAACCTTCATATGGAGGTTGGAGTTGCGTCTTGGCGCCTTCGTCTAGAAGAAAAACGTGTTTGCACTTCGCGAGATCAGTATAGATGAAAGTGCTCCGTGTGGAAGGAACTCGTGAAGGAACAGACAGCAAGTCCTGCATCAGTGCAACCGTCGAACATAATCTTCCGCGCTGGCAATTGGGGGATTGCTGACTTTGTGAAACAATTCTCCTGGTATACGAAGGGACGTCCCATATACCAACTCCGTTGCGCTACAGTTCAAATCGCTCTTGAACGCTTTCCGGAGGCCGAGCATAACCAAGGGAAGGATCTCTGTCCACGGAAGTGTTTTAACTTGGGCTTCGATGGCCGCTTTCAATTGTCAATGAAAACATTTGACCATTCTGTTGGACATCGAATAATTGGTGGTAGTGTGCATGTGGTGTGTGCCCAAGGGCTGAGACAGATTGTGGAACAGTTGCGATTCAAATTTTCGCCCGCGATCTGTGGTAATGGTCTGGGGTACACCAAACCGGCTTATCAACATTTTGACGAGCATGCGGGCGACAGTCTGTGCTGTCATCTCTTTCATGGGGGCCACTTCTGGCCACCGAGTAAACCTTTCAACGCAGGTCAACACGTAACGGCAGTCGTGCGATGGGGGCAGGGGACCGACAATATCGACATGAATGTGGATGAATCGCGCGTCAGGTGGGTTGAAGGCGGTCAACGGGGTCACAGTATGAGGTTGAACCTTGCTGCATTGACATTGAATGCATGTTTTTGTCCACTCTCGCATGTCTGTGTTCATGCGTGGCCAAACAAACCGAGATCCCACGAGTCGTTGTGTAGCACAAATTCCGTGATGAGAGAGTGAGTAGACAGCATCAAAAACCTTTCGACGAAATGCTAGGTGTACAAACGGGCGGGGACGGCAAGTGGACATCTCGCAGGCCACAGTGACAGAAGAACCATGCATCTGGATGCCCTCGAAAGTGGGTGTTTTACATGATGTTCGTAGGAGTTGGAGTTCCGTGTCTTTCGCTGGGCTACCGTAAGTTCCGTGAAGGATATTTCGGTACCGTCGAAGATGCAGAGGTTGACACCTAGCCTGGAAAGTGCATCGGCTGCGGTGTTGTCAGAACCTTTCACGAATCGAATATCAGTAGTAAATTTTGATATGTAGAGAAGGTGTCGTACTTCCCGATGCGTATGTACCGCGCTGTTTGACGTTAGTGCTTACGGGAAGGGTTTATGATCTGTGAAAACATAAAATTGGCAGCCTTTGATGAAGTGTCGAATATGTCGTATGACGAGGTAAATGGCGATGTACTTTCGACCAAATGTGCTGCAGCGAGGTTCGGTGGCACTTAAACCCTTCGAAAAAAATTGAGAGGATGCCAGGTGTTCCCAACCAGTTGTGGAGGAAAGCCCCGACGGCGGTGTCTGAGGCGTCGACGATAAGAGAGATGGGCACGTCACATCTGGGGTGCATCAACATGGTGACATTTGCGATGGCCTCTCTCGCTGCTCTAAACGCGTCCTCCGCTTTCTGCGTTTATTCAAGCGGTGTTGCTTTCATCTTTTGGTTTTGGAGGAGGTCATTTAGCGGTTGGGACATATGGGCGCAGTGTGGTATAAACGAACAATAAAAGTGGACGACTCCAAGAGACTCTCGAGGTTTTGTTGCTGTAGGTGGTCGGGGGAAACTGCGAATTGCTGCCACCTTCTCAGGAAGCGATTGGATTTACCGAGAGTTTGGGTGATGTCCAAGAAAATCCAGCCGCTTTTCACCGAACTTACACTTCGTTGCATTTATAACCAGGCAATACGTTGTCAGTCATGTGAACAGTTGCCGAAGGTGACTGGCATGCTCTTCAGGCGTGGTGTTGAAAACCAGGATGTCGTCCAGATATGCGAAGCAGAGGGACGTCCCACGCAGCACTCGGTCTATGAACCGCTGGAAGGTTTAAACTGCGTTGCGAAGGCCGAAAGGCATTCGCACGAACACGTACAATCCAAACGGAGTTGTGACTGCAGTCTTTGGAATGTCTTAGGGTGCGATGGGAATCTGGTAGCATGCTTTAACGAGGTCTATTTTACTGAAGATCGTAGCACCCTGAAGTAATCCACCAAAATCTTGAAGATGGAGTATAAGGTAGCGGTCGGGAACCATAGCTTGGTTGAGGGCCCGATAATCCCCACATGGTCGCCAGTCGCCCCTCTTCTTCGGCACCATGTGTAGACATGAGGACCGAAGATGGACGCACATACGTGAGTTCAAGCATATGCTCAAACTCGTGTTTGGCAATGTGAAGTCGGTCTGGTGGTAGGTGACGTGGGCGTGCAAAGACAAGGGGGCCTGTGGTCTTAATGTGGTGGGTAATATTGTGTTGAACCGACCGTTGAACCGTGTTTGGCCCAAACACAGAGGGAAATTCGTCCACGATGCTTTTCCACTTTGAGTCCGTCTCCGCACGTGGAAGAAAATGACTCAGGGGTGGTGTCTTGGATACGAACCCTTCGAGGCGAAGTTGCGCGTCTGTATCGATTTGTTGGTAGTGCCGGAAATTTACAAATCGACGGTGAGACTGAATCTTCTTGAGAAATCCGTCCCGATGATGGCCTGCCTAGCGTCAGCGATTATGAAGATCCAACGAAATTCCCGCTAGAGACCGATGTTCAAAGTCAGTGACTTTTTTCCATAGGTTTTTATTCTGGATCCATCCACCACTTGCAGCGGGGGAGTTTCTTGTCAATATTGGCGATCCTCTAATGTAGGAGGGACTACACTGACTTCGGCGCCAGCCCACACAAAAATGGTCTATGGTCGTCTATGAAAAATTTATGACAGGCTATCACTCCCTATGGCCTTCTATGGTCGGCCATAGAAGTCCATAAATATAGATACAGCCAGCTATAAAAAAATCTATGGTCCTGTGTCTTAAGACTGGAAACCAATAAACTCTTTACCGCTTGTAGAAAATTCTATGGCCACAAGTCTAAAGACCGGGGACTACTCAATTTTCTTTACCCGCCTATAGAAAACTTTATGGCTGGAGTCTAAAGACATGAAAGCCAATAAATCTTCTTTACCCCCTCTAGAAAATTTCATGGACCCGAGTCTAAAGACTGGGAATCAATAAATCTTCTTTACCCGTCCATTGAAAATTTTATGGCAACGAGTCTAAAAATTCCTCCTCCATGCTCGCGGCGGCAGCGGCGGTCACCTAAACGATCTACTAAAACTCTCAACACGGGCTTTTGAGCTTTCTGACTTGGGCAAATTGATGTTTTCAAGCGTTCGCATTATATCACCGAAGAGAGTCTCATTTTAGTCGTCTGCTGTGATACCCAAGTCATGGTTCGTGGGTCTTTATCACTCCCGGCACCTACTTTTTATACGAAAAAAGCTCCAGGTTAGAAAATTGAAACAACACTAATTTTTGTAATACCGGTGACAAAGCATGACACAAGTTATGTTCTCTGCTGTTGCAACGAGTCTTGAAAACCAGTAATATTGTTTGCTATAAAAATTCATTGAAATACTTGTGCAACAATTAAAATTATTTATTACCCCACGAAAATTGAAAATAGATTACACTGCAATCAAGCAATAGCTTGATTGCAATGTTCACCACCACTATACTGCATTTCAACTCTTCATTGTCAACACAATTTATGAAACTTATTAAAAAGATAATTAATAAATTTTATTTACTTAGCCTAATAATATAGATTTCTATTGCTCAAGGTGTTGAATTAAGAGATGGGGGCTATTCGAATAGACAATTGAATAATGTGTTAGGTACGAGTAATATTTGCTCCCCCTCTCTGGGTTTTTGCGAGAAATGTTGGGTCACTGGCAAAGTCGGATTCAAAAATTAGACTTCCATATATACAGCTAGTGCGAACATAGCATATGCCTGTAGGGGTGGGGGTCCGGTGTCGCTGCGTTCTTGTTGTTGTGTGCGGTAGTGTTCTGCCTTCTTGTGTTCTGTGAATTTCGTGTGTCCAGAGATGTATGTATAGTAATCTACCATGTAGCGTTCACAGGTGGGGGAACTTCAAGTAAATTTTTTTTCAGAGTCTGCTCGCTAAAGAGAGCCATAGGGTAAGTCACAGAGAAGTCTTTAGCCAACCATTAGAAAAGCTAAAGAGCGCTATGGCTGGACAGCAATAGGGCCATAGACAAAGCTAAAGAGGCCCATAAGGTCGACCATAAAAAATGCTATAGACCGCCATAAAAAATTCTTTAGATAATTGGGCCAAATAGCTAAAGCCGACCATAGAAATAATTTTTTTATAGCCGACCATAGGACTTTTTTGTATGGGTGTGTCTACTAAGTAACGCACTTTGGTTGAACGATCGGTCACGTAAAACGGGCGGCTTGATGATGTAGGGCTCTCGACGTTTGCCGCCTTCAGCGAGTTGCCCATTCCGTTTTCCGAAAGGGTGCATGGCTGTCGGTACTGGCGGGAAGCGTTCCCATAGCGGAGGTAACACCAGCACCATTGTTGCTGAGTGGAGGCACTCGACGAGGTCGTAGTTTGGTTGTCGACATTTAGTCGACGTTTGACAGTTGTGATTTCGGTACTGCGCGATGAACTTGAGGGTCGTTATTGAATGTTTCGAAACTGTCTGCTGAGGTCGTCGATCTTCTGTTCCATGCGCACATAGGCTGTCAGGAGATCCGGGGCTTGTGGCTGGGCGTTGTGATCAGACACAGATAGGCGTGACGTCGGGTTGATCGTCTGTGGATTGACGGATGATATTCCAGGTGAGTAGACGTCCATCGTCTGGTCTGCCACGCGACCCAGTGTCGTGACGGACTCCGTGGTGGTAGTGGTGAGGATGAACCTGATTTGCTCCAGCAGACGTTGGAAACAAAGTTCTCCCAAGATTGACGTGTCCATAGTTCCTGCCTTATCGCCGATGAAGCTGCTCCATTCGTCGGAGAAGTTCTGTGGGTGTGATGTCCCCCAACTCTTCGGCTGTAAGCAGCTGCTGTATCCGTCGAGGCTCAAAATCCGTCGTACGCCGCACGAGTTCCGTACGTAACTTCTCGTAGGGGTGTTCTTCAGGTGGAGAGCGCAAGATGTCACGAACGATGGCTGCGGTTTACTGGGAAAGAGCGGCAACCACGTAGTCAAATTTGGTAAGGGAGGATGTGATGCGGTGTTTGCGAAATATCGACTCGGCAGTTAGAAACCATAGTCTTGAATCCGAAGACCAAAACTCAGGAAACTTGACAGGGGCTGCAGTGGCCTGTACCACGGTGGGTGTTTCAGAAGAAGTCGCGTCGTTGCGAACGTCCATTGTGAAAAGTCAATGTGTTGAGTAGCTCACTGAGAACGCAGCTGAGACTAGGCAGCTTGCAGAAGGTTGATGTTGTTTAGATCGGGTGACCAATATGAAGCGTGCGGACTACGTAAATATTTATTACATCCATATATACGCCTAAAACCGTTAAGCGGCCAACAAGGCAGACCTGGGACGAACGTCGTTTCCCCGCTGTCTCGTGCTGCTTGTTTTCTTCCTCCACTTCTCGCGCCGGCTCATCACTACGGGTGATTACAGGCAAAATAAAGAGCGATTAAAGCTTTTTGTTTTACTAATTTTTTTATGAAAGTGCATTTTACAATTTCTTAAGATTACCTGATGCCCAGTATGAATATTTGCACAAATACCTTCGCCTACCTAATATATAGAAATAAAACAAAACAAAAATACTTCTCTCATGAAATTGGACAGACACATGCAGTCAGCCGGTTCGTTCAAGTTCGGTAGCTACTGATACCGAAACATATATGCCATTTCCATGTTGAATTAACCTGAGACTGGGGGCGAGAAGAAACATCAAAACGTAGAAGGGACAGAAAAAAGAGAGGACGACGTCTCAAACTTAGCTAACTTGTTTATTTAGCCCACCTCCTTATATAGTCTATATCTCAATGTCATCTCTCCCAACACAAAAGGACGAAGTCTATACAGTTCAAGTGCCACAATTTCCATCAGACAATGTAAGAACATTCACAACCTTTACACGTCGACGCGATAAGGCAACATCCATCCACCTTCAAACTTGAACAAAAGGAGTTCTTCCTCTACTATTCTAAACACAGTTCATACTTCTGAATTATAACACGCCCTCTCCACATAAAAAACACTGAAACGGTAGTTGAGGTTATACACGTAGAAAACCAAACAAAGCAAAAATGTTTCACAGGTTTTTTGGAACATCACAAGCAGGCCGCACTTCAAACAACCTAAATCGCAAATAAAAAAAGTACATTCTTAAAAAGTAAAGCCTCACTTTCGTCAATGCTGTTACATGCGTCCCCAGCGAAATTAGGGAATACCTTGAGCGACGGCAAAGAGAGATCGGGCGCCAGGCGCTGGGATGTCACGGGAGAGTGCCTAATCAACTTGTGCAAGGTGACCTTGGCTGGTCCTCGTTTGAGGCACGAGAGGTCAGCAGCAAGCTCGAGTATTACGCCCGACTGCGACATATGGACAGAGATCGCTGGCCACGAAGGGTTTTTATTTACATTCATTTAAAGTACCTACACACGACATGGAGGCGGCGTATCAATCGACTCGGGACAAAGTACGGCGCCTTCTTGATGAGCAACGAGCCCTCCACAAAGAAAGATTGGGTTGTGAAGGTGAGACAACAGATTAACGCCGCCGAGACGAATCGGTAGAGAGCCGACATGGAAGAACATTCCAGCATGCACCTATACGTGGCTTTCAAGACCAACATCGCTGCCGTCCGCTGGTGTGGAAACACACTGGGCAGCCGATGCCTTGCCGAGGCCCGCGGTGGTGCCTTACGCACCCGCATCTACAGGCAGCGGTACGATGTGAACGTGACCGAAACCGTGTGCAGTGCATGTGGTGAAGTAGAAGAAACTATCCAACACTTGCTTCTTGAGTGTCCGGCAATCGTACCTGCGACAGACGTCGGCACCCGCATTGAGCAGGCTCTCGGTTTTACTGAGGAGACCAAACATGTAATGTGCTCAAAGAGGAGGCTCGAGGCATGGTGGAAAGTCCACTCGTGGTACTTCAGAGTGACTACGAACCATTTCTGACTTTTTAGTTCCTTTTATTTTCATTATCTTTCTCTTTATCTGCTTTTCTTTATTGGCAAGTCTATTTTATACACGCTCGTTAAAACGAGCAATTGCCGCCAGAATTACATACATACATACATACATACATGCACGAAAGCTTTCTGAATTGCTTTCAAACTGTAGAGAAGTCTGACTTATGCAGTTGCCAAGATTTTATCAGCTTGGCCTCCCTTACTACTCTCTTTACATCGTTCCTCTCTTTGTGCATTATTTCCGTCTCCAACCAGACCGCCGAGCAGTTGTTACATTCATGAATATGTTTTGCTATTTCCGAGGTTTGTGCATTGTTCTTTACATTTCTTTTATGTTCGTTTAATCTGTCATTGATGCAGCGTGACGTCTGTCCTACATACTTAAATCCACACTCCAATGGTATCTCATACAGAACACCAGTCTCGCAAAATACCAATTTCTCCTGATGAGCCTTTTTGCACTCACTCACACAAGTTTGAAATCGCGTCAGTTTATTAATCAAAAATCTGAACTAAAGACCGCGTCTACTCAAAACTGCACTCGCACATGCTTTCAGGTTGTGAGAGATGTCATGAAAATATGGATTACAGCAAAGCGGTTCCTTGATTCCTGTTCGGTTTCTCTCCTCCCTTTAACAAACAATTCTAATTTCCGTTTTATAGAACTGTCATTATAACCTACACTAATCAACCTTTTCCACTGCCTTTGTACTGATTCAGTGATATGATTGAGACATGACCTTTCTTACGCGTTCCTGACCAATGACTTTACAATTCCAGCCTTTACGGTCTTCGAATGACAACTCATTCTTGGCAAAACCGGTTTCGAATTTTCTTTACCATATTCCCTACATAACCCTCGATTCACGTGAATACGTAAATCAAAAAAACTGCAGAACACCATCCTCCGGTTTTTCCACTGTAAACTTAAATTCTGGAGCCGCTGACCTTATCACACCTTCTATGGTTTCTGTTAGACCTTCCGTAAACTTGCATCTTAAGATGTCATCTACATATCTTCTCACTATTGCCGTACCCGGGGACAACCTCTGTAGATTATCGTGCACTGCATGATCCAAAGAGTTAAGTAAACTTCAGCTAAAATCGGTGTGACTGAAGACCCTATTCAAACACCCTCTTTTTGTATATACTTTCTTTCTTCGTACTCCACTACCGTTGACTTCAAATAAAACTCCAAAATTGTTAAGAAACTTTCTACCGATATACCTGAGCCCGATTGGAACTTAACGAGATTCAGCTCCAATGCCTCCCTCACTCTCAGCTTTAACCGGGTATTTTCTAGGGAATAGTAAAAGCCCTTAATTTCCATTGATAACACTGAACAAGGCCTCCCATGATGAGTCTCCAAACTGTCAATCAAATTATTTGAATTTCTAAGTGATAAAGAATTCTCTAAGCATGCATAACCCAACCCTCATTGTAGAAACTTTGATACCACTTTCTGCCATGTCCCACTCTCATTGAAGACCGCGGGAAGGGGCATTTCTGGCTTATAGTCGTTTAGAAAAAACTTAATGCCTAATGTTGAATTCATTGCATTTGTGATACAATTTGCTACATCCTTCAATTCATCCTCATTCAGTACTGCACAAATATTTCTTTTAAACTTTCAAATGTTCCCTACCAATTCCGAAAACAAGGTATCCATTGCCGTTTTTGTTTTTTTCTTGAATACTGGCATAGGTAAGACTCAAACCGTCCGGACTTCTCTGTTTCTAACAACTTTAAGTTCTTCGTTTGCAACTCCCTCTTAACCGCATTGACTTCTCTCAAATTTTTTTTGTCCTTAGGTACGTTACATCCATTATTTTTTCCATCCTACTTATTGCATGATCTATACAAAATACCTTTTCTTCTGGGTTAACCATTCTGGCTACAGTATGAATGGAAGACAACACGTCAATCCTCGAAGGCTTCAAATTCAGACAACACTTCGGTCCCTTAGCTAAAACTTCCTCCGTCCAAGGTGATAATGCTTCGCCACATGGATTGACAAAAGACTGCCGGGGCTCACACCATACAACAGATCGAAACCACGATTTCGGACTTCCATTAACATGAGACTTAAAGTGTTTGATACTGTCTAGGACATGCCTTCGCTTCCCATTTCATAGTCGGGCAAACAAAATCAAAATCCAAACAAACAAAATCTCTAGGCAACTGCATAAGTCAGACTTTACTACAGTTTGGAAGCAATTCAAAAAGCTTTCTAAAAATGTACTTTTTTGTGATTTAGGTTGTTTGATGTGCGACCTGCTTGTGATGTTCCAAAAAGCTGTAAACATTTTTTTGCCTTGTTTGGTTTTCTACGTGTATAACCACAACTACCGTTTCAGCGATTTTTTTATGTGGAGAGGGCGTGTTATGATTCAGAAGTATGAACTGTGTTTATAATAGCAGGGGAAGAGATCCTTTTGTTCAAGTTTGAAGGTGGATGGATGTTGCCTTATCGCGTCGACGTGTAAAGGTTGTCAACGTTCTTGCATTGTGTGATGGAAACTGTGGCACTTGAACTGTATAGACTTCGTCCTTTTGTGTTGGTGGACTTGATTTTGAGATTGAGACTATATAGGGAGCTGGACTAAATAAAGGACTAATAATGCAATTAAATTCAAAGCTGCAAGCGAGCTGGACAAGAATGATGAAAATAATCCCTGGAGAAGGGGAACAAGAGGGACAAAGGATTTGTTCGGTCGCGCACCAGTCACCTAGCTGTGTTTGGAGATTTGTGTTTGTCCTTTGTCCCTCTTGTTCCCCTTCTCCAGGGAATATTTTCATCATTCTTGTCCAGCTCGCTTGCATCTTTGCATTTAATTGCATTATTAATCATAACCCTAAATTGCAAGCTTCACCCTTGTTGGTGTTCGACTGGTGGCAGCTGATAAAACCCGTTTGCTCTACTGACGTCTAACCCCTGATTAGCTCAGTTGGTAGAGTGCTCCACCTGTAATGGAGAGGTCCCGGGTTCGATACCCGGACCAGGCGGATTTTTTCGGTCGCGCACCAGTCACCTAGCTGTGTTTGAAGATTTGTGTTTGTCCTTTGTCCCTCTTGTTCCCCTTCTCCAGGGATTATTTTCATCATTCTTGTCCAGCTCGCTTGCACCTTTACATTTTATTGCATTATTAATCATAACCTTAAATTGCAAGCTTCACCCTTGTTGGTGTTCAACTGGTGGCAGCTGATAAAACCCGTTTGCTGTACTGACGTCTAACCCCTGGTTAGCTCAGGTGGTAGAGCGCTCCACTTGCAATGGAGAGGTCCCGGGTTCGATACCCAGACCAGGCGGATCTTTTGGTCGCGCACCAGTCACCTAGCTGTGTTTGGAGATTCGTGTTTGTCCTTTGTCCCTCTTCTTCCCCTTCTCCAGGGAATATTTTAATCATTAAATAAACGAGTTTGCTGAGTTTCAGACGTCGTCCTCCCTATTGAAAAAAAACTTAAAAGAAACACACCTGCTGCTTGTACAGTTCTGGTATGACACCAACGTAATTTCTTGTTATTATGAATGCAGCTTGTTTGGTTTGGCCGTTCTGCATAGCTGGAGATACCGGCACCGATTGGCTTCGCGTCTGTCTATACTGGCAGCCAGTTTGCTTGCCGATATGATTCGGTGTCGCTGATATGATTTTGCGTCCATATGACGTAGGCGACCGCAATCTATCCAACAAAACGCTTATACCACAGGACGACCGGTATCACCAAATCATACATGCAGAAAGGCGACCGCCTTCTTCAACCAAAACGTCTACAATTTACCACCGGTGTTGTTACATATACCATACCTGTGGAAACGGAACATAGACTTACGTTGAGCTCACACAAATTCCTTGGTCAACTCTTCACGGCGACGTCTTGGGACAATTGTCTCGAATAATGTGCACCACAAGTATTCGACAACCGCACCATGCAGCCGTAGCGCATAGAAAAGCCAACGTGCACGGCAACACACCGATCGTGACACAAGCCGACGATACCGCATTACCGATCGACAGCGGCAAACGGCCCGTTGCTCGTACCGTGGGCCGTCACTCGTACTCGGCCAACTCGGCGTCTTTCCGTGGCTCTCGCAAACCCACCACCCCGCAACCCATAGCCGGCGTCGGCGAAAAGCGAAACCGAACCGTAAAGCTTCCGACCAGTGGCTACCGCGGCTTCCGTGGAGATGGCGGCGTTGTAGAGGACGGGGGTTCGTCGGCTTGTTCTACGTTTTACGCGACAGATATATTGCGGTCCGGTTCTACGATTCGGGACTCGCAAATTCGACGGCGCCTCTCATAGTTCAACCGGGCGTGGTCAGCCTGGGTCACCGCAGCGCGGCCGGCTCGCCTCGTCCGATCGCCAGACCGCCAACGACTTCGAAGTTTGGCCGTTAAGGCCTAGGATCCGAAAGCGTCTGTCTTTCCGTGAAGCGGTAAGCGGATCTCGTCCTCTTTTCGTTCTACTTTTAAAATATGTTAGGTGGGCTTCAGTGTAAACCTGTGTGCCAACAATACTGAAAAATCCGGTATAACTTTTCACTGTCCGGATTATGGAACCGTAAATTTGTTTCTGGAAACCCGAAATCCAGATTGCAGACAAAGGAATACTTTCTGAAAACTTAAATTCCAGATAGAATTTGGATATAATCCAGATAACTTTCCGTTTCCATAATACGGATAGCGAAAAGTTATACCGGCTAATTCGGTAGGGAAGTGTTCGTGACAATTTTGAGTTAGAGTAATAGACGATTTTCCATTTTGCCCTAGCGCCCCGGCCCGCGCGCGAGGAATCGTCGGAGAGATTGTCAGTCGCCTGGCCGCCCGGCCTTGAGATCGCATTGCCTCGTCGCTTGCCTCCTCTTAACCCTCTGTTTTTCGATCCCAGTACCTATTTTTACCAGTTCAAGTGTATTTTCTATTGCTTCTAAGTGTTTCTATTCTCTTCTGCGCGCGATATTTCTTGTATATATATAGTATTTGTGTCTTTATTTTGCCTTTTTCGGCGGGAGTGCCGACGGACAACACGCCGCTTCGCGCGTTGTTCCCCGGGTGAGTACTACCGTTGCTACCGATTCCTATCGCGCTGTTAGCTGTTCATTTTGGTTCAATTTGACATGCGTGCAGTCGAGAGGAGCCGTTTATGAACACCCGCGCACATGTCATAGGGGTAGGCAGAGCTCTGAATCAACAGTCGCAACACGAGAGCCGAGTGCGCTGTGATTTGGCCGCCCGCGCTCGCTCCGTTGACTCGCACTGTAGCGTATGCCTTCGAGTGCCGCTTACTTGACCAACATACAGCACACCGCTTTGTCGCCACGAACCATTTGTGCGAATGTTTGCGAAGCTGAGGCGTATGCAACGCTGCAGCGCGCCTGGCGACTGCGCGCTGCAGCGCGAGCCCTTCGCAAGTGCCGGTGGCCCAACGTAGCGGCTTGTATGCGCTTATGGTATGCCTTCTTAATCTATCTGCTAAGCTGTTGTCAATTGCAAACAACCTTTTGCAAGTGCTGACAACTGCGCGCCGCTGCGTGCAGTTGCCAGGCGCCGCAGCGTTGGATATGCCAAACGGTGTTACGGTTTCGCAGGCATTCGGACAAATGATTCGCGGCGACAAAGCGGCGTGCTGTATCTTGATAAAGTAAGCGGCACTCGAAGGCATATGCTACAGTGCGAGTCAACGGAGCTTGCGCGGGCGGCCAAATCACGGCGCACTCAGCTCTCGCGTTGCAATTGTTGATTCAGAGCTCTGCCTACCCCTATGACATGTGCGCGGGTGTTGATAAACGGCTCCTCTCGACGGCACGCGGGTCAAAGTAAACCAAAATGACCAGCTAACAGCGCGATAGGAATCGGTAGCAACGGCAGTACTCACCTGGGGAAGAACGCGCGATGCAGCGTGTTGTCCGTCGGCACTCCCGTCAAAAAAGGCAAAAACAAAGACACAAACACTATATATATATATATATATATATATATATATATATATATATATATATATATATATATGGGTGGTTTCATCTCAAATCGTGCAGGCAAAAATGGTCGAATTTTTAATTTCGCTGAAAAAAATATATGTTATGGCGTCGTCTCTAAAAACGCAGTAGCCACAAACCGCAAGTTCGTCGGATTTTTTGTTCTCGACTTACGAATTTTAAAAGAGGCCGCGGCGGAAAGCAGTGTTTTTCACATCCGTCGTGGGTCGGATGTTTCGCTCGATCTCCCGTCGTGGATTTTCAGTCCACATTATATTAACTTTTTTCAAGCACTCTGTGGGCACAGGTAAAACGCTCTAATACCATGAAATAATTTTAGGCGTTTTGCTTTTTTTCTGTAAAAATGTCAAAAACGCCCCCTCGGTCAATTGTTGACGAACTTTGACAATTAAATACTGGCGATCTACTTGGGTTACATCAATATATTTTATGTCTATGGAGAGCCCCAAACACGCTCTTTATAGATATTATAAAATGATTTAGCTGTAATAAATATCGTTGGCGGGACGTTTACGTTAATGTTATGCGAAAACCAAAAAGTACCAATTTTAAAATCGATTTTCTCAAAAAAAACCATTTTTATTTTTTTTATTTTTTGTTAAAATGTAGATATGATAGTTGTCTACTCGAAAAGCAAGTCGAGAAAGTGTATATTTTGTTTGTATGTTCTATATTTAAGCATCAATATCGTACAAAAACGTGTTTTTACGGCTTGAAAGGGACTTGCGAATTGCGCGTCTTCACAAACTTGGAAATATTTTTGCATTTTTTTAAAGCTCCCACATAAAAATGAAATACAGTAGTTCCACCCTGTTATATTTATTGATCATTTAAATTTTATTATAGGCGGCAAGCTACATTGGAGCAGTTCAAAAGAGAAAGCAACACTTCTTAACAGACCAGCAGGCGTCGTAAATTTTTAATGTATAGAAATCGGCAGACGTCGTATTGATTCGGGGCCTTCATTGGCCTATATTAACGTCCCGCCCTTTCGGAACCAGCAGATGACCACGACCTTTCGCGCTCGTTGTGTTAGATAGGACGGCCCGTGACAGTAAAGCGAGCAGCGCACCCTGTGTCACGAGGAGTGAAATGGTACGAATGTGTCGTTGACGCGGCGAACAGTGACGGCCACCCAGGAGGAGTCAGTCAGTCAGAGTATTGCAGGAGGGAAAGCAAAGGAACTGTTGCCTGGGAGGATGAGAACACCACGGCCTTACAATATCGACGGTCAACAACAGTTCTGCCTGCCAAAACAACGCCGCGTGCGAGCTAAAACCGGCGGCGCGGGCACGCACACGAAGATGGGCCGGTTTCGTTAGGGATGTGGGAAAATTTTGAAACCAGCCATCCGTGCACGCGTGAAACGATACCGCGTATTTGCCCAAGCTTCAAACGCCCTATCCTAGAAATGGCCGTGCTCTGCAAAGTGGTTGTCCTGTGCTTGTCCTCCGTGTTTTATTCTTTCAATTTTATGTACTCTATCTCCCTCCGCGGAAATCTGATAGCACCGAAGGGTTATCTCTTTTGGAAACAGCAAAGCCCGGAGACTAGCATCAAAAACGAGCGTGTTGGTAAATATACTTGTGTCTATTCTGCCCGGAGACTAGTTGGGTCGAAGTCAGCCTCCTTGTCAACTATAACCGTTTGTGAAGAGTGGTCTTCTCCCGAGATGAAAAGTTAGCGCCGGCTGACGTGTTCTTTTGAAAAGGGAAGGGGAAAGAGAAAGTTTGAGTAACTGCATGCAGTAACTACCTCGAAAGCTCCTCTCCCGATATGAAGCTCGAGGCATGTTACGTCTCGGTTACCTTCTGGCGCACCGCTGCTTGAAACTATTCTTCACTTTGTTCCGCACAGCCCCGACGGATGTGCGGAACAGAGTGAAGAATAGATTCGAGCATCATCTGGACGCCATCATCCTGCCAGGCTTCAGTGTCGTGGGACTGGACTCGGCGTCAGTCAGTTAAGACTTTTTATTTTTTTATTTCGTGAGTGTTTCTTCATTCCGCTGAACTTTGTTTCTCGGGTGCGGTTCTGCTGAACTTTTTTTTATGTTTCGTTACTAACTGTTTGTTAGCAGTGTTTACTTGTTTGGTTTATTTCTTCATGGCGTAGCGGCCTGACGGTGCTGTAGAGAGCGTGTTCGCACGCATTTGGTTGTGTCCCGTTTAGGGAATGCCCGGAGGAGTTGGTTTTTATTCTTGCCGCGTGCGGCTGAGTTTTTCTGTCTTAATTAATTTTTTTTTCCTTTACGTGTCGTTGACTTCTTTGTCTGACTCTCCACCAGGCGTGGACCTATCGCCTTGCCACCGCTCGAACCTAAACCTTTTATTTTTTTACCGCAATTTTCGTTAAGATCGGAGTTGGGTAATTTTATTCTTATTTATTTATTTTTATTCCCTACCCTTCTCCGTGACAATCTCTCCGTGTGTTTCGGATCGTTTTTGTGTCATCACTTTTGTGTATTACGGAAGTGAAAGGCCATTCCCTGGTGATCTGTGCGATGTGCGGTGAACAAACCCTAGCGTTTGGTTTCGGAAAGAATGGTATATAATAGATCAATGATGTGGTGATTTTTTATGTCTTAGTAATATGACAGCTAATAGCTAGTCATGCTAGTTTACAGTGAAAGTTTTATAAATCGAAAAAATACAACGTCTGTGCCTCTTCGATATTGAAGGTCTACTAGGCCTGCTGATTTGATTAGATATGTTTCTCGTGGTTTCCCGCTCTTTTCAAAACATAAATAACTATTCAGTACCACAAAATGCGTTTATAAGTGATTACAAAACGCAGACGAAAATTCAAGAAAACTTTTTTACAATTCATAGAAGCGCACGTCTTTTTTTGTCTGACTTAGGTCTTGCAAAACGAAGACGTCTTTTTCCGATATTGAGGCTTAAATATAGAACATACAAACAAAATATACACTTTCTCGACTTGCTTTTCGAGTAGACAACTATCATATCTACATTTTAACAAAAAATAAAAAAATAAAAAATGGGTTTTTTGAGAAAATCGATTTTAAAATTGGTACTTTTTGGTTTTCGCATAACATTAACGTAAACGTCCCGCAAAGGATATTTAATACAGCTAAATGATTTTATAATATCTATAAAGAGCGTGTTTTGGGCTCTCCATGGACATAAAAAAGATTGATGTAACTCAAGTAGATCGCCAGTATTTAATTGTCAAAGTTCGTCAACAATTGACCGAGGGGGCGTTTTTGACATTTTTACAGAAAAAAAGGAAAACGCCTACAATTATTTCATGGTATTAGAGCTATATATATATATATATATATATATATATATATATATATATATATATATATATATATATATATATATATATATACAAGAAATATCGCACACAGAAGACAATAAAAACGCTTAGAAGCAATAAAAATACACTCAAATAGATAAAAATAGGTAATGGAATCGAACACAGAGGATTAAGAGGAGGCAAGCGACAAGGCAATGCGATCTCAAGGCAGAGCGGCCAGGCGAGGGACAATCTCTCCCACTCTTCCTCGCGCGCGGGCAGGGGTGCTTGGGGGATTTCGCCAAAGGGCTATTGTGCTTAATCTCGGTTTTTCATTTACCAAAAATGTAAATCGAGCCGATGAATGGGGAGCCATGCTTAAAAAAGGATGTACGATTTTACCTTCTACTTGGGCGGCTTAAAAAAAAAAACTGGGTATGGCTGGATGCGAGGCGGGTCCCAATCCAATGGAAAGCACTTAGAGCGCCTTTATGAACGGCATGTAAGCAATATAGCGATCAACGAGACGAGCGACGGCGACAAGCTACGAGTGCCGGTGGCGAGCGACGATTTCTCACTGTCGCTGCTTGCGTCGCTCGGTGTTTGTGTTTCTAGAAAACGTCGCTCATCGCCTTGATCGCTTGCACCAATCGCTTTCATAAGGTGTGTCTCGTCGCGCGGCTGACTGCGCGACAGCGAGTCCTTGTCGCTGTAGCTCGTCTCGTCACTCGCCAAATCGCTTACATGAAGTACAGCGCCCTGCACTTTTCTGCGCCGGTGCAGGAGGTGCATGTGAATTGAACGAAGCTTTTATACACCGTGAGCGTTCTCTTGACGAACTCATACTAGCGATTGTTTTCACCCTGTCAATTACATTTATGCAAAACGGGGGCTGCTGGCTCATCATATAAACCAACCATTTCTGTGTTTAATTAAAACACATCACTGAACTAAAAAATCCTGCTATCCTAGAGTTTATGCTACTGGAATGTATCGCTTCAGATAAATTTGTTAATTTCTATTCTTAGCCCCTTCCTCGCCAGATACAACATCTGGCCTAAAGCAGTGTTTCGGATCTCCTTCCAAGACCTGAGGCGGGTCGTCATTCAATCCAGGAGTCGGTGGCGTCTCATGGGCGTGTTGCTGGTGCCTCTTACTGAATGGTGCTAACGGGGGACAAGTGGTCAAGCTTGAGAAAGGCAAGTATGGCCGCCGTAAGTACACATATTGTTTTTACATTTCCTCGAATCCACTTCTTTCAAGAAATGCACGGTTCCCTACTAAAGAAACCATTTGGCGCCTATATGAAAGTAAGCGGGTTCATACCGGTAACAGTTTAGCTATACCAGTCACCAGTTTTTCAAAGGGGTCGCCCGTATGGCTCAAAGGGGTCCCTCGTATGAGCCATAACGGTCGCCTATTTTGGGCAAACAGGTCACTCGTTTGGCAAACGGGTCACTCATCTGATCAAATGGGCCACTCGTTTGAGCAAGGTTGACGCACGTTTGCTCAAACCGGCGATTATGTTGCACAGACGGGTGACCGGTGTCCGGCAAACTGTACCGGTTTAATCAAACGGCTCTCCGGAGCCCGTTTGATACAGAACGTACCGATTGGTGGCATGGGCACGACTATTTCAGCCGTGGCAGCCTGTTTCCGGAAAGCCGCGGCAGCGCCGGTTCATCGCTTTACAATCGTCCGCGTAATGCAAGTAATGATATTTATATTTTGAGTGCGCTGATGTTCGCTTATACTGCAACTGCAATAAGCGATTTTTTTATACGTAAACGTGCGACGTTGGCAAGCCGATACTTTTGACAGAACTTCAAAAATTTGGCGTTCTTTGTTGCCTCAATTTATTCATTCAGCTCGAATCACTCGCGCAGAGGACGCGACCGCGTGAAAGAATATATTTCTTGGCTCCATTTCACCTCAATTCAAGACTCAACGAAAGTAACGCGCGAACACGTGGCTGCAAGAACATTGAGCATTGCGAGTGCAGGCCCGCCGTTGCAGCAGTCAAATGACGAGCTCGCGCTGGGTGCTTTTTTGGCTCGGGCGCAAGCCGAGCATCTGGCCCACGCCATTTCCAGCGTTCCAGCGTGCTGAAATGCGCGCGTTTCGCCTGATTTCCGAGGCTGCAAACGCGGCATGCAGTGGCAATTCGAAGAGAGGAGGAAAGCGCGTGTAGAGCGGTCGGTGCACCCTCTTCCCTAGCATTGACTGCATTGCCACAAAAAGCCAACCAGGATTGGGGGAGGTGTCCCGGTATCCTCCGCCTTGACCTCACCGTCGCCCCATTCCTCCTCTCTGGTCAGCTTTGTCACGTGACCAGAGAGAGGGAGGTTGGGAGGGCACGCTACACGCTGATAAGCAGATCCGGCAGCGCGCGCGTGGGCAGTCGCTTTTTTTTTGTCTGCTCGTTGTCCGTTGCTTCTTCGTTTGTCCTGCCTGCTTCGGTCTGCCGCCTTTCCCTGCGGTCTTATTAGGATGTCTCTCGACAACATATGGGATGTGCACCATATGTTCGAAAAGTCCTACGCGTATATCGGCAACAAGCGATTCTTCAAACAAGACAGAAATTTTTGCGGTTTGGTTGGTTCGGGAAATGACAGCTTGTGCGCCGCATCGTGTTGAAACTTCAAGCAGCCTTCTTTCTCGTTTTAGTGTTCGTATGGTTGTCCTGCTTTGACCACGTCGACATTTATCTTGGATTACATCTTTCAAGTCCGCTGTTATTATGGTAAGTGCAATACCACCTACTTGTTGGCAACGATTGACCGTTTTTCTACGGGTACGGTCGATATTATCTATGGAATTATGCAGCGTCTGTTCTCGCGGCAGCCGGAAGAATAATTTTTCCGAAAGTCTGCCATTATAGTCTAGAATTACTTCGGTTCTTGTTTGCTTTGCAATCTTCTCAGCTGTATAAAAGCTTAGAGTGCCTCTTCACATTTCCCAGATCGCTTGAACGTGTGTACTTGTCTACGGAATAGGCTGTAATAAACTTTTATGAGAATTGAAAATAATTTTTACGTCTGTTTTCCTGCATATTTTCAAGCACCTGCGCGAGCATATTTTTTCTACGTGTTTCCTCCCTGTTATAAATAGGCTGATGAGTTTCGGGATGTCTTAATTAAGTTTGAGATAACCAACCTTCCGGACGATACCCATTTAGGGCTAGCAAATAATTTGCCTATCCGAATGGCACGTTCAAATGTGTGGTCACGTGGCTGGTCGAACGGGCACCCGTATCGAAATATCACCCGTATCAAACGGGCACCCGTATCAAACGGGTGCCGTTTCGAACGGGTACCCGTATCCCATAATCACGTTTGATCCAAACAGATCGACAAGTTTGCCAACCGTTTAATTCAAACGGGTTGAACAGTTTGCCACCCGTTTGAATTTCGAATGTATTTTTTCAGTAGGGTTCGCATGCGCGCATCTCTCAATGCTTCTATAGTCGGCGTGTTATTATTCTGGAGTGCTCCAACATGTCAGCGCTAGTTTCTCTGGACCATGCAAATGAGATGCAACACTAAACCACATGCATCTCGCAACAGTACTGGGCTGAAGCACTGTGGAAGCCACTCTAGCCTTAACAATGCAGCACGAAAACAATAGTTGATGCCGAGTATAGCCAGCTGTGAGACTCGTTTTTCCCCCAAAGCTCTGTCGAAACAAATCTGCCACCTTAAATGTAGTACAAAAGAACCTCGCGTGCCTAACCTGGAGAAGGGCATTTTCTGCATAGGCCAATTTTTTTCTTAAACCAATCCTTCAGCCTCCTTGAAATGTTAGCATCATGTGACACACGGAAGTACTGTAAACCCCTTAATGTTCGCGAGCCCTCAATTTATGCAGCCTTTAATTTTGCGTAATTTAGTGGCCGTGATTATGTCCTTTGTGACCGCTTCAAGAAGAAGTTGGGGCCACGAAGATAAGGGATTTTTACTGTACATCGGAGAAAAGAGGAGGTCATTTTTGTTCGTATGCAGATTGAAACCAACAACAACAATGATGGTGTCACCACTTTGTGAGCCTTTCTGTGTCTAATGAATTACATGCATTTTATTTTAGTTCGTTAAACATTGTTGCCTGTACGTTGTGGGATGTCATCTTCATCACAAACAGTGGTTTTTCTCTGAAGCAGGCAGATGGATGCGTGCCGCAGCACAACAGAATTCATTTGCAGGTTGTACCGGAGTTTGAAGGAGGATTCACACATTCTGGGGGAATCACGATTCAGTGGTCTACCTCAAGCGTGGACAAGATTTGCCCATTCTAAAAACTTTTGGCTAGAAATCAGAGATTTGCGACGAATCTGCCAGGATGGCTGAAAGGGCAAGACAAGCCTTGTGAGCGCTTTGTTTTCTAACCTCTCAGTCCTGAACCCACTCGCGCACCACATGTGTAGATGTTCCGATAGGCGGGAGCACTTATTTGGAAAATGGTGGTTTGCAATATGCATACACTGTTGTTTATCTTTATCAGAATTCTGTACTATGGTCAAAGGTGGACTGCATATTTGCAATACTTTTTTCTTACATAAGAACATGTCCTACTAAAAACATATATTATAGACGACGACAAAAAGAGAATGGCTGGGCGTCCTCCAGCACGCGCTTCCACTTTTCACCCCGCTTTGGATGGATGTGCTCATTCGAGGCTCATAAGACTCTGAAACGTCATCGAAGGTAGCAGGCGGGCTGGTGGCGGAACAACTGAGACTTCTCCCTGCATTTCTCATTCTGTCATTGAGCCTGTACTTCCATACTCCAACTCGGCTTGACCTGGACAGAGCTGAGGAGAATAGGCTTGGCGAGCGCCTTTACTGCGTATGCATTTTTACAGCTAAGGCACTTTCTAAATCAAGTACTTGTGTCTTTCCTTCGAATGCACATCATTGGGGGGGTGCAAAAAGAATTTTATGACATATTTCTATTTGTATTGTCCAATTACGCATTGACTCTTTCGACTAAATAAGGAGTTGACCCAGCCTGTTAAAAATATAATGCCTGCAAGATAATTTTTTTGCATTTAGGTAATATACCAATATTCAGTTAGGTATCCCAAGTCGTTGGTCGTTGAGACGCAGTGTCTGTGTAAGTCAGTCATGTTTAACATACATAAAACTGCTTGTCAAATAACGGCACTGTCAAGGTCATGTTCTCAGCTCAAACAATCGCTGGGCACAAGCTGGTCGTGTGGTTACAGGCAGCAAACATTCAGGTTGGTATGTCTGAGTACCTGCCTCGCAACGTAACTTAGGAGTAGGTCAGGGCCTCACTAAAATACGTCTAGACTTTGTATTGCTTTAAGCTGAACCACTTTTGGCACTTCAAGACATTGCAGCAAAAACAGCGTGACACGTGATTATAAGCGTGATGTACCATTATAGTCTTCCATTATAGTCTAGAATTACATCGGTTCTTGTTTGCTTTGCAATCGTTTCAGTTGTATAAGACCTTAGAGTGCCTCTTCACATTTCCCAGACCGCTTGCACGTTTGTACTTGTTTACGGAATAGGTTGTATTACACTTCTAGGAGAATCGAAAACAATATTTTGTGTCTGTTTTCCTGCCCATTTTCAAGCGCCTTTGCGAGCACATTTTTTCTACGTGGGTCCTGCATGTTAGAAAAAGGTTTATGAGTTTCGGGACGTCTTACATAAGTTAGAGGTAACCATCCTTCCAGAGGATACCCAATTAGGGCTATCAAATCATTTACCTACTCCGAATGGCGCGTTCAAATGTGTGGTCACGTGACAGATCGGCCGGTCGACCGGTCACCCGTATCAAACAAGCACCCGTATCAAACGGGCAACCGTATCAAATTGGTACCGTATCAAACGGCCACCCGTATCCCATAATCACGTTTGATCCAGACGGATCGACCAGTTTGCCACTGCTATTAGTGCTGCTCGAGGCCCTCGGACAAGACCTTATTGGCGTGCAAACATCATGCTTGTTTCAAACCACTCGCTGATCTAGAGACTCGCTGACATCCAGCATTCCAATGGAACGCTGGATGTCCGCGAGTCTCTTCCAATTGATGCAAGCAGAGGAGGAACCATAAAATCATATCGTATTAGGGTACATTTTACCAGGTACCTTTTGTATGCTTTACAAATTAAATAAAACATAAAAGCTACACTTACGCGGTCTGTGCACGTGAGTTATATTGCTAGGGGTGCATGGTATTAAGGGCTAATTGCAATGATGAGTCCGCTTATTAAAAGGAAGTGCAAGACTTCTTTCAAAAACCTAGATGGAGGATGACGCCAGCGTAGTTTTATCCCGCGAATATGAATATCACGTTCGTTTTCCAAAAAAAAAAACTAAACGTGAGAAAACAAAAGAATATCCGGCCAGTAGTGACGTCGTAAGAGAATATTTCAGCTGATAAGCATGTGTCGCTTGAGGGCTGCGCGTCTAATCGCAAGCTTTCTATGTTTATTCTCCCGCACTGGCACCGGTTGTGACATCGTTTCCACTTTTTAAAATTAGTGTGTATGTGCATAGCTTTGATAGGCGCTGAAGATGCGTGAGCGGAGATTTCGAAAGCGCTTTTTGTGACGTCGCCCTGTGGGAAAAAGTGCCTTCAGCAGTACTTTGAAAATGAATCTATGCAGCCTCGATTCTCCAAATTACGAAATAATTTTAATATTTGAGATTCTGAAGGTGAAATGAAGAAGATTTAGATGTGTTTCCTGAAATACAAAACCGCTTGAGCTTCCCTTTAGTTATAATATGTTCCTCAAATTTTTAATTAGCAAAAATAGATCAATGGTTCCAATTATAAATTTGCTAATCATCATCGAAAAACACTAAATAATCTTTTTTTGAAGATATTCAACAAAATCAGTATTTTACGGCGTTCTAAAAAAATTCTTAATTGAGACGCATTTGCAGACCAGTTCCTTATCAGAGCGCATCTTTGCGCCCACGATTTTGCTGCCCGTTGGCCGCAGTGCAAAGCCACCCTCTCGCCTCCCTTGTAGGATAAAAGGAAGCAAGGCGCACGTGTGTTGCGCGTCTAAACCCCTGGGGAACAGGACCGTGGGCACAGAGATGCGCTCCGATAAGAAACAGCAACCTAGAAACTCATCCAAAAGCGTTGTTACAGAACGCCTAAAATGCTACCCCTGCATTATATCCTTCTAAAAAGAGTTGATTTAGTGGTTTTCACTGTTTCAGCAAATTTCTAATTGATACCATATGTTCATTTTCAGTAATTAAAAGTGATTAACTTATGTATCTAAAAATTCGACTGTTTGTAACGATTAGGCCCTATACTACGTACCCCTGGACGTATAACTCGCCTGCTCAAACCGCATTAATGTAGCTTTCACGACCTTTTTAAACAAATAATGTAAAGCTTAAAACATCGCGCTGTATAACAGCGAAAAGGCGATACCAACATGGTGGAGCTTTATGGCTCGAACTTGGTGGTATCTCCTTTTCGCTGATACAGGATGTCCCATATTACGTCATGCTTGTATGGTTTCGACATTGTCCATGATTCCGCCAGGATGCACTACGCTGGTATATGATGTCCCATAATACGGCACGTTCGTATGCTTCCGTCTGCCTGTATCGTTCCAAGCTTATCCACTATTCTGGAGCCGCTTTTTCGCTAGTATAGGATGTCCCATATTACGGCTACGCTTGGATGATTCTTTTCCAACATCTTTCCATCATCTAGATTTTCCATCAGGGCCTGTCACTTTTCTGTCCCGTCTACATTTTGATGTTTCTTCTCTACCCCAGTCTCAGGTTAATTCAACATGGTTAATATTCACCAGTTCGCCTGCACCCTTACGCTTTTTTATGATCAGCCCAGAAGGAGGCTTGGTCTCCCTTTTTATGGTCCAACGCTGTCACCACCGGCAAAAACGCTAATTTTCCAAGCCTTCGCGGTTCCGGATAAACTGGGACGTCGACTGGCAGAGTTAGAAGCGGATGTGGCTTTCTTCGGCATCTCTCTTCGCAAGAACTTCGTGGATCCGACGCATTTCAAACATCTGTCCTCACCGGGTATTCCGTGGCACGCAAAGAAAAAGAACAACAAGGCCTACCGGAACGGAGCCACCAGGGCCCGTTTTCTCGAACGCGAACCGTGGGTTAAAGTTAACTATTGTCCCTAGAAGGGGGAATTCTAGGTCACGTGACCTGGAAAGCAGGGGCGCCGGGGGAGAAGCAGTACCTACAAGCAAAATGGCCGCGACGTCGCTTGATGAGGGCTAATACAGTAGTTCTGCTTGGTTCTGCTGAACATTCATTTCGACCCGGCGGTTATATTAATGACGCGCAATCAACCTATTAGCACGTCAAGCGAAGCGGTAGTTCATAGGGACTACTAAACTAACCGACGGCAGCATTCCGCGAACGCATCATCCTTCAGCAGTCCGGGATCCAAACACATGACGGTGCACAAGCCTTGCAAGTGTTTTTATGGTGAGTAATAAAATGTTTTGCGAACAAGTGTTGGTATATATTTACGCTAACACGTTTAATTTGTTACACTATGCACGCCAACTCGTGAGCAGCGATTACTTTGCGGAGAAAGGGGTTATCCTCGATAAAGTCTTCGTTCCGGGTGAACAGCTGGGACAATGTACTGTTTTTTGTTCGCAGTGCGCCGACAGTATGCCGACAGCATCGAGGTTTCTACATATCCCCGGTGGCCAGCAATTCAACGGTGACGAGAAGCTTAGCTTTACGCTGAAACAGTGCCGCTGCGTCTGGTTCTGACCGCGACGGTCGGTCGATGCATCCACCAATGGGAAAGGTACCTACAAGCGCGGTATACGAATCAACCTTGCCGATGTCATCTGCACAAGTCGCAGAAACGAGAAATAAACAAATACTTACCACAAAGAAAGTTGACGAGATCATCCTTTCGCTTTTTTTTCGTTTTTAAAAGTGATGTTAGGATTATCTTGCGTCTTATAGCGATATGTAGCAAAACACAGGTGTGCAGGTAGGGAAACCAAAATAGCAGACGATAGTGTCCTGTCCGCAAGCGTCGATTGAAAATGGATCAAGCGTCTGCATCGGGGGTTTGTGAACAGAGGCAAAAAAATATGACATTAGACGAGAGGTTGAAGTTAATTCGGGAAGTTGGGGCAAGAAGGGAACAAATTATGGGAAAATTCGGTCCTACAGTTACTGCACACACAAGACAACAGGCGTGGCTTGACATTGCCGATGCAATGAATGAGCAGGGAGCTCAAAGGACGGTAAAACAGCTGAAAGAGGCGTGGCAAAACCTCCTTAAAAAATGCAGAAGGGTGTACAGCGCCTACAAGAAGCACGAAGGACGCACAGGTGAGTCGGAGGAATTTACATATTCCGAAAAACAAACTAGTTTTCAGTTGTTTGCTTTAAAGATGGTTGGGGGGGGGGGGGGGGCAGGGCAGGTACACAAAAAATAAAGAGAGCCTTTTCTGACATGAAATATAACGCCGTGTTAGCATTTAATTTTTTTATGGCATGACTGATGACAGATATAAAAGTGAGTGTTGACGTGTAACTCTCCACTGCATTCCTGCCCCTGTGCTAAAACGGTAATAAAAGCAGATGAGGCCACATCTCAAAACAATTTATTGAAATTTGCTTTAACAGTGTTTTGGAAGTAACCGAGACACACATGAAACAGCAAAATGTGTGGTAGACCTGAGACAGAGGAGAGCAAAATGTTGAAAGCACACCACCTAAACTGTGCCTTTTCTGTTTTTAACATAAAACAGGTCCTGAAACTTAGGGCACAGTTGTTCATCAAACACTTTGCTGAATACCCTACACTACTGCATCCTCAAGGCACACAGAAAGCACTATGTACAAATTTGACTGCAGCACAAGTGCACGCAGTGAAGTGCATGTTGGAAGGCCAATGTTGCGAGATCGCTCCACTGCAATGTTAAGAAGTTGCATATCTGCCACACAGTATAAATTACTATGCTTTCAATTGACGTTTCATAATGCCGTTGGATTTCTGCTGTTTATATTCTAGTTTGGTAGTTGGTTATTGATCCCCCTCCACTCTGCAATGCCTCTGGGGCCCGGGTGACTACGGAATGAAAATAATGTGCATTCATTTGGTAGGTGCCGGCCCGAACCCCCATGAACTGACGCCCCTAATTCAGGCAGTTCTCGACGTGATCGGCGTCGACTCGCCGAACCTGTCTGGGCTCGACGTCATTGAGGGCGACACTGAAGAGTGAGTGGATTACTTTTACAAAAATCGTCATAGTGCCATACACACAATATCTAATTGGAAATCAGCGCACTTTCATGTATCACTACTGCGTGATGCAGGTTAGGGATAGGGAGCCCAGGCTAGCGGACGTACTGCACTGCCTTTGGGTCACTTATGACAAGCATGTAATTATGAGTTTCTCTTCATTTTACTCATACGGCTGCATAGTTGCTCGACAAACAACCTGCAAAAAAAAAACACACACAGAAGGATATGTAGCAAAATGTGCTCATTACTAACATAACCAGACAACAGAACTACCGATATACCAAAGGCAGATATCCGAACAAAGAAGAGTTGTAGTACACTTTTTGATGGTTGAAGGAATGCAAGGTGGTGATATTTAGTTCTAACCTCTTAACCAACAGGTGCAACATATAAGACAATATGTTTCCTTCAAAAAAAAAGGTATAACCCTGTTGTTATGCATGATATTAGATGGGTTGTTGAATGAGTGAACAAACTCATCGTTTATGCTGTGACGAACTTGTGGGGAACGCAAAAAGGAAAGAGGTAGCATTGCTGGCATCAGTTATCGGTTTAACAGCAGGATCGAAAGCCATAGCGAGATTGACTCTATACATAGCCAAGCGAAGTCTTTTTTGTAGCATCGTGGATTTCGTAAACAACCAGACTAGAATGTTTGGTTTCACAACATCCTTAGGTCAAATAAACGGCAGGGTTAAGAAATTTATAAGGAAGCTAAAGGTAATGAAATACTGAAAGTTGCAACCGGTGCAAGGAATATTACCGTAATATCCCGAGAGACGACCCATCCCCAAAAGATAGCCCATCCTGATTTGTAGCAGGACTTTCTATTTTCCAATGCCTCAAGTTGAACTACGTTGTGAACACCGAATGTTAGCCTACCCCTTATTTTTACCTAATGTGCTCTCAGTTTTGGGTGGGCAATTTCTCGGGATGTTACGGTGGGCATGGACTTCTGCATGAGTACCATGTGTGTGGTCCACTCGGAGATGCTTGAAGTATTAGAGAGTTTCTGCTCTACAGTTAAGTACACTGTGGCAAAATGCCAGCAACATGTCGGGGTTACAAACACTGTATGTTCTATGTATGTTGCCTGCACACTTGTAATAACTACAGCAAATCACTTTTTGCATATCCATTTGTCACAGCGACAGTTTGAGGCAAACTGCAGCGCCGCAGCCTCGGGCGTCAGGAAGCGGCCAAAGGGTGGAAGCGGCAGAAGAGTTGGCAGCAGCTCCCCGTGTCTTGCAGACAAGACGTTGGTGCCGGGAAGCTGCGCAGAGATACCAGCAGCAGGCTGAGGAGCAGCAGCGGATGGAGGCGGAGAACCTCCTGTTGGATAGGGAGGCAACAAAAAGAGCTATAGATGCCTCCAATGCACAAATCGCTGCAGCAGATGCTGCTAAACAGTATTACACTGAAATGCTAAGGCTACAAACCTTGCAGGCTGAACTGCAAATTGAGCTATTGAAAAAGCAATTGGGAAAGGAGTAATCAGAACAGACCGAGGGGGGGGGGGAACATTAAGTTCTACGATTTCTTTTTTTTTTTTAGATTGACGAAGCAAGGGCGGATATGAAATAATAAAGTACATTTTGAAATGCAAGGGTTTGTGGAAACCTCAGTATGTTATGGGGTAGTCGTCCCTGGAGAGAAACTGATTTATCAGAGGGTGCGCTCGACCCTATACGACAGCTAGTAAGATGGCACAATTAATTTTAACAAATAATGAAATATTTTTATTGCCTCCCCAGTATTCCAGAGGACCACATTGCTATCCGACACCAGCGCCAATCTAACCACTGAGTTTCCATACATGTGCGCAAGCCTGTCGACACGTCCAAAACATCATTGTTGGGCACTAAGGAAAGAAGCTTAGCGATTCGACCCTGCACAAAACAAAACAGCAAGTAAGCAAATAACCTAGGAAGTGCCTCCGCGGCGCGAACAGTGATTATGCGTTTAAATGCATGGTTACTGGTGTGACCACTTGGTGTGCCTGATTTGTTCGTGGAGAGTGTGTCGCGGAATTTACACCGTTCAGGAACTCTGTACTCTCTTTGTTCACTTCCCAAAGTAAACAGGCATTACCATACTGCAACGCTGTTCGACAGCGATTTTATGCACTCTTTACTATTTTACTAAGTGAAATAACCAATGACAGAATTGTTCCTCTTAGGTACAGTCGGCACGGAATGAAACGCGAGCAAGGAGCGCATGGTTTTCGTCCCACGTTGAGTCACCTAGATACGCAACACCGAAAGTTTGGATGCACTGAGCAAGAGTCTAACACATCGAAGGAGGAGCCATCTTCTTGCAGCTCCCATCTGGTTCAGGTGGTGCAGCATCTAGTGAAAACCATGCACCCACTGTTCGCGTTTCATTCGTGCCGACTGTACATGACCCATTAGTTGCTGTTATAATCAGGCCATTACTGTGACGCATACAGGTTGACTCCTCTCACTTGTAGAATACTTTTGAATATGGTAGTAATGGTGCCAACTTATAGGACAGAGGCACAATAAAATGAAACGGTATTATTTTTAAGGCTATTATTTTGCTCACCCCTAAAATTACTCGCACTGAGGGCATTGATGTTTGCGTAGCTTGTAGTACGAAGACAAGCACGATGACCAACACGCAGAAGCGGGCCCAAGCTTTTCGCGTAAAAGCCGCACGCACTGTCGCCCGAGACACACAATAGCAATATATTGCAGGACTTTTGCGTACGTGGTTCCATGGGTCATGCAGCAATTGCACTGTTAAACGCAGTTGCAATTATGCTGCTTGACCAACTCTAACCTTTTACAATGAGGTACGCTGCAAGATATGCCAATCAATCTTTGTGCATTTGTTACTACATACCAAAACTGGACGAGTTGAGAATGATTCTGATCCGTGCCTGCAATGCTGTTCAGAAGAGTTACCTTTTTGGACACTGCCACATTATATCTTAACTGCATGTCATTGTTGCAACCAACAGAAACATGCTGCAATGTAGAGGGTTTGCGAGACAATATGGTTTGCAATGCTTGAGGCACTCATTCTGCTACAATGTTCGGAATCAGGAAAGGGTAGACGTCTTCAATATGAGGGTGGACGCCTGAGCGGCATACGACGGGCGCCGCATCGTCTCCAAGCAACGCTTTTGCAAATAAAGGTGGATAGCAGTCGCAGCACAACATCTACTTGCTCTAATATCTTCCAACGCTTCCATTCTTTTTGCAACGAGCGAAAGCCGCAAAGCCTGTTTACCCTCATAATGAAACCATACATGAAGAGTGCTTAATAAACATTTAAAATATCTATGTTCTCCAAGAAATATGCTGGGGTTGGTTCAGCCCCTTATATTAGCCGTCTGATGCCACGAAGCATTCAAGAAAATTTATTATATGAAATCGCGTGCCACATTCAACTCGTTATTACGATTATCCATCCTCTGGATGTCTACGGAGCCTGGTAAATACACAGCGAGGACAATATCTCTGTATGTGTCTCGCATTTAAGAAAATTAGTTTGAATTGAAAAGACCACATACCCACATACCTACGCTCAACAGAAGAACTGGTCGACAAGGGCTTGCCGGGCCTCATTGCTTTCACCACGGCCGGCTGCCATGGGCTCCACGGGAACCTCAGGGGGATGGCAGTCCCTGGCATCGCGCAGGGGTATCTCTTGGCGAGATTGTGAAGCACGCAGCATGCCACGATGATGTCGCAGCATCTGCTTGGCTCCATGCGCAGCTCGGCATGCAGGCAGTGGAATCTGCGCTTCAGCTGGCCTATTGTCCTGCGTGCATCATACGGACAGAATGATTATTATTTATTTAAAGTACACTAATATATTAGGGTTGAGACTATTTCATACTTTCTAAATGCTGCAGCCTACCAAAAACCCGGCAATCATTTCTTATCATTGCCCAGATATATAACAGTATGTTTATATGTACATCATATTAAACTTCCCTCAACAAATGTTCCTCATAGCTGAGTGTAAGCGAAACACAGTTTCATACAGACAGTCGTTAACATTAGCAGTCCGAAGATGTCTGTCAACGACTTTCCTATAGCAACCCGAGCCCGGTGCAATTTGTCACATTTTTACGGTGAGTCCCAGCAGAGTGGAGTATTTTAGAATGTATGACAGGAAGGCGTGTAATTTCTGTAAAGGTGGGGCAGGAAAAAAGAAAAGACGGCTTTGCATTTGTATCTTTTTGCTCTTCTGTATCCAGGTTGAACCAAAATATTGCCTTTCATGCAAATGTAACAAATCCTGCCCCTAACGAACGAACAATGTGATATCTTCTCCAAAAAATATGTTGGAGAATATTTCACGTTTTTGTTTCTTGATACTATGCATGCGTTTTGTGTGTCTGCTTTTTATGCAACACTGCATATATGTGTTTACGGTGCACCCTTATGCAGGCCCCCGGGCTGTAAAGGGCAACTGGAAAAGTACAATAAATAAATATATATTGTTTGAATATTATTTTCTTTTTTCTCTCTTTAGGTTCCGTGCAACCACTGTTTTCCGCTTGGTCTAGCGAGCACAAAACTGTACGTAGGACCCTTACAATTAACAGTGTCTTATGTGCTATGACAACAAAACGTTACGTTGTCTAGTGGCATTCCTTTCAATATGGCAGCCCAGTAACCCACCACGATGCGTGACCTCGTCTTACCTTTCAACAATACTCCTTGTCGTGGTGTGTGCCGTGTTGTACCTGACTTCTGCTGCCGATGATGGCGACAGGAAGGGCGTCATCAGCCACGGCTGGCAGGTGTAGCCGCTGTCACCGAGCAACAGGCCATCGTAGACGCCATCGGCCAG
>JAZHYW010028011.1:0-52252 GCA_037355805.1 Ixodes ricinus | reverse complement strand
TGTCTATAAGCAGTTTTTCAAAAGATTTATTCCTTTCCGTTTGCTTGGATGGTGGTGGTACATAATCTGTGTAGATAGGTTGCGTAAAAGCCAAATTCGATTGTATCGCAAATCTCACTGGGCTGTTTCTTAAGTTCTGCCACAGATTCTTACATTCGCGCACACACAAGTACAGTACCACCTTAAACATCTGTTGCACAATAAAAATAGTTTTAGTTTACTGTTTAATTAGTCGTATCCACGGCCAAACAACTTTCCCGCGCTTGTGGAACGTAGTTGCTAAACCACTACCTCGGAAAACAATTAGTACACGTATTAAGTACACAATCTTGTGATAGCGTTACATTGAATTGTACTTAGCAGCCTGAACGAACTAATTAATCAGCTGTTTAAACTTGTCAGACAACCACGCGAGGCCTTAGTTTTACTTAAATTCCAGGTCTACGAACGCAACTTGCCACACGAATAAAGCCGTATGCAAAATCGATAGCCGCACACTTTCATTGAATAACAATATTTACTTCGTCTATAGTGTAGCAGGCTCACTTAAAAATCTCCGTGTCAAACGCCATTTTGCTTGTTTGTTTGTTTATTTTATTTTTGACACAATTCTTGGGGGTTCTGATCAAAAGCCGAATAAAATCACCTGATTAGGTCCCAAGTCCTGTTACAGCACTCAACAGCAAAGCATAAAATGAGAAAAAAAAATCCCATCTCGCATCACAAAAGACGAATTATATTTTTTCTCACAAAGGAAAACATTTTACAAATTCATTACGTATATGCACTGAAAACATTGAAGTAATCCCTGATACTTCTTCTAATTAAACATGGGAAGGGATTTCTGGACCAATTCATATTTATTTATTAACATACCGTGCAGGCCAAGATGGTCCAAGCAGGAGTGAATGAAGAAAGTAAATCGCACACCGTACATGACGAATATACAAGCAATACCTTTAACAGGAAGTACAAATTACAGAACTTTTGTACAGAGCATAAAAAGTCACCAGCAGCAGAGGGAAATGTGGCACTGAGGACCTATGAAGTCATGAACTGGGAGGAAACGGCTAACTCGAGTGGGAAGAAAATTCCAGTCACTAATTGTCCTGTGGAAAAATAGAAAATTTAAAAAGATTGGTGCGACCAAAGTAAGGTGCCAGTAAGTGTGGCTGATAATGTCTGGTCTGTCTCGCACCAATTTTTTTAAATTTTCCTCGATTTACTCAATTTACTCGATGGTGTCGTTTAAAATGTCTGTTATCCGAGAGGATATTTTTGGTGCCGCAATTAGTTCTAATTTAAGGCTTTGGAAAATTCTGACGGCTTAAATTGTAATTTATTTGCTTAGGTAAATATGTGTCGTGAAAGATGACAGAATCAGCGCTAATTTGAGTATGTATTACGATTGCTACCCTTAGGCGGAAAAGGTTATCTATTGTTAGTATTTTATGTTTAAAAAAAAAAACTAGGGGAGGCCGAATCGAATTATGGTAGATTTAAAATAATGGAACCACGTTCACCCCCTCCCCCTTCCCAAAAAAATAAAAACATATCGAATATATTTTAGGAAAAATATAAAAACCTTGAATTTGATTTTTTTTTTATCAGATATGGTCGCGCGTAACCTTTGGGAAGTTTTGCGTGTGGAATGTCCCACTACTAGGAAAGTATTCCCGGCATAGAAGAAAACGTTTTAAGTTAGATTTCTCGCACATTTCGCCTTTTTTAAACCTGCGAAAACGGTTTTTTTTTTTTAAGCTGCTGAATTTGATTTTTGTTGGTGAGGTTCGAAGACTTCGAACTTAAATTCAAAACCTTAAAATTGTACAAACATAAGTCTCCATAAAATCTTAAAAATTCGAATTTGTCTAACTTGATTCGTAAAAAAATTTGAAATATTCGAACCCGAATTTTGAGAAACCTTGACACCTCAACAGTGTTTGAAAGTAACGAACTTTTCGATTTCGAATATCAACGAGGTTCAATTTTTTCGAACCCTGACGACCTCGAACCTCGAAAGGCTTCGCAAGACGCCGCTGCCTCACGTGCCAAACGACCATGCCAACGGCGACCTTTCCTTTCTGATCTCTCTCTCTCTCTCTCTCTGTCTCTGTGGTGAGGCGAATTTCGACCATTCCGTAAGCGCGCTGCCAATCCGCGGGCTAAAGTGCGATTCACACACACTTGTGTCGAGTGCGTCGAGTGCAACTGCAACGGCTCGCAACTGGGTAAAAACCGGTTTTGTCGGAGCCGACGCAGCTGCTGTTATAGCAACCCGTACGTCGCGAGCAGTTGAAGTTTCACTCGGCCGGACTCGACACAAGCGTGTGAAGCAACCTCAACTGCGTGGACGCGAAGGGGACCCTGCACTGACCTGAAAAAGAGCCGCGAGACGCAGCTGGCCGTCTCGACAGGATTGGCCGGCTGCTTGATCTCCAGCTCCCGCTCCATGGCGTATCCCTTTGCGGACTATAGCTGTTTCCGCCACCGCTGCCCCCCGCAGCTCCCGACCGGCGTCTGCGGGCCCTCGGTTCGACGACGCAGCTTATCGCGGCACTTCCTGGGGGACATCCCCGCCTGTCCGGCGCGCTGATTATTCCTAATTGCGTCCATAAACGTTGCCTTTACGAGCTCCAGTTATCGGGAAGGGGAACGTAACAAAGACGAATGGAATGCCAAGACATCCTTTCTCTCTCACTCGAAAGGCGACCGAGTCGTGGAGTCGCAAAAGGGGCCTCGTAGACGGAACCGCTCGGAAATTGCGCGATCCAGTCGTGCTGGGTGAGGGGGTGGAGCGTTGGCCGACTTTGCCGAAAGCTCGCTTTGCTGCAGAGCCGTTCAATTCCCACCCCTGCCAGGTTCGATATGGACGAGCATCGTACCGGCGTGCGTACCACTATTGCGTGATGCAGGTTGAAGACTTAAGACTAGCAAGGGTACTGCACTGGTAAAATATATCGCGTGTACAGCATCACCAATGGCAGTTAAAAAGGCAGGCTGACTTCACAAAACACAGACGTCTAATTTGCTTCTTTTTTTGGCTTTGATCGTTTTGCGGACAAAGTGCAGCATGTGACGGACAAAGTGCAGCATGTGCATTCACATTTCGGAGGAACTAAATAACCTGCACAGTTTGATATTTTAAAAAATATCGATTTAGAGCCAAGTGTCGAAATGCATTTGGAACAATCGGTTTGTGACATTCGGAACATGCGTTTGTGAAGATCGGAGGTTGCATCCGGTTTGTGGTCTTATCTTCGGTCGCCTGCTGGTGTCTGACAATCGCTATAGGGGTGTAAACCATTCCAGTGCAGCGCAGACCTGACGAAGATAATGCGTTTTAAGATTCAGCATCTTCTTTATGTAGATAAAACCGAGGAAGGACACTTAACGTTCACAGACGTCTTTTCAAAATCAACCTCCACATATCGGGCAACCTCTGACAATAGACCTTTTGCCGAATTACCCAAGCATCAAAAAGAATGCCGGGAACCTAGGTACACGCGCTACGCGTGCTGGCGTGCGTCAGCTCTAACTATTCGAAAGCAAAAATCTAAGACAAACGGCACTTCGCACGCGCGTTCCACGTACGCTTTATCTTGGTTATTTGCTTGGAACGTTTTCTATAGGGAAGGCGAACACGTGCAGCGCGTGTACCTACACTGTTAACAAAAATGGTCTGCTGTTGAACGAGAGGAGCGGGGCCGGCCTCAAAAGAGAAGGGCGGAGTGTGAATGGCGGGACGCAGGGGGAAGCGCCCACACCGTCGACTATACTTCGTTTCAGCCTGGGTCCAGACCGCCGGTGCAAAGAAATACGATTTAGGCAGGACTTCCGCCGCTCGTTCCCGCGCGTGGAGCGAGTTGGCAGACCAGATCGTGTCGCTGGACCCAGCTTCAGAAACAGGCGCACACTCTGTTACACCTTACGATGCACCGCAGGAAAGGCTACAAGCGCGAGCTCTCGCTCTGGAGCACATCTTGGCGGCACAAGTCTCGCGACCGAAGAGCGGCTGCGAACGCCATGAGCTCGCGCTTCTAGCTGCGCAAGGCACCGCGGCACAACAGAAGGTGAAACGAAGCGTAGTGAGGCTCCGCGCCGCCACGGGAGTGGCGCATGAGCGCTGGAGGTGAGCACCGTCGGCATGAGGTCTCTCTTCGGCGGCCACGGTTTCTGGGGGCGTAGCTTGCCTGCCTTTCTGCGCGGTGTGGTGGCGGTGTGCGGCCGGTGGCTGGCCTCAAGTTTTGCTATGGCGCTGTGTCGACCGTGCTGCGCTGGGCGCACCATCAGTGCAAAAGCAGGCGGATGATAAGCATAACTTGCTTATGGCAAGTTGTGCTACGAGTGATGGGAAAGACGCGTTTCGTTCCCAACCGCAATTCGGGTACTGGAACCGCAGAGCGAGTGTCCTTGCTGGAGGCGCCCGCATCGAATGACGCTTACCTGGGCAGAGGCGTCGTGCAATCCCGAGGGCCGATCGCAAGTTACTACCTCGTCTCCTCATCTCGTTGACCAAGTGAAAACCAAGCTTCACAGTCTAACTTCTGTCGAAGACTGGGAACTGAAGATGTCTGGAGGAAAAGGCTGAAGAAACCAAGGCTGGGGACTGCATACTATATATATGTGTAACCGGGATTCTGAGGTAAATGAAGAAAGGTATACACGCTGCCTCTACATGCTATCCGCCGCTTTCAGCATCGACAAAAAACACTTCTGCTGAAGCAGCACTGACAAACGTGAAGAACATAGGAGGCCTTATACAACCCAACAAGAACCTTTTCCAGCTACTGAAGAAATCTGGACAGTTCTTCTGGAAAAAGCCACCAGTCTGTCTGCTGGGACACAATCGACAGTGTTCTTGACTACATGCACAATAACGTTTCCATGCGCTGAACACAAAGAAGGAAACAATTGCCCAGCTGTCGCCACTACTACTTCAGCATGCGAATGCGACAACACTGCAGCATATTACCATGAGTATGAACAAAGAAGCTCAAGAAAAGAAAAAACTCAGCAAAGCAGCGCTCGTCTTAGTTTAAGAGCATGAGCGAGAAACACAGGATGTAGGAGATGGCGTTTTTGGTTGTATGCAGTGAATTCAGCTTTTGTGTACATTTTAAAGCACAAATATTTGTCAGGTATTTTTTTACAGATGAAAAAGTGATTTATGTCCTATAACCGCTACTACTGTTTGACTTTCAGTCACTGTTTCATCATGTCATGTCAGTATGTCATCGTACTGTGTCTTCATTTCAGTCATCTATGTCATTATAAATATAATTTTTTTTCTGCTCACAAGGTTTGTATGTTCACAGTACAGGCTGACATTGTATGTATAAACCATTTGTAATGCTATAACCTTTATGCGCATGTAGGATTATTTTGGCCCTAACTATGTAACATTATTAGAATTTATTTTTATCAATAAGAAGGCAGGAGCAGGATGGATAAGTACCACCCGACCTTTTATAAAGCCACGCAATGTGTGTAAACAATTTACGGAACTGTCACTACACATGCATGCTTGACAAAGACATGGAGCACGATCTAGTTGTTTACTCTAACATTACTTTAAATTATTGAAAGCCCAGTAGATTATAGCCTGGGAAGTTTTGGTATGTATACGAGTATTTTTGTCACGCTAAGTCATCGTCGAATGTTCTCGTTTAAAAAACAGGAACTGCACGGGGGAAAGGCAAATCAGTGCCAGTGCGCCAACATAAATCCATTCATTCTCACTCACAGTACACAGGGACCGGGCAAAGAATGCATATCTCCTTCACAAGCCCTCTATACAAGCCTTCACAAGCTCTTCTAAACTTGGGCGCCGAAGATCGATCCCCGAGCGCGGGTGAAGCGCGCTCGCGCGCCTGAACATAATGTGGTCGCCGCGTGAGACAGAGAGTAATCACTCAAATGTAGCCCTTCCACCGTGGTCCAGACGCAGCCGACGCTAATGAGCGCGAGCGTGTGGCCCTGAACAGTGCTTGCATTGCATCTACGCGCGTGGCAAAGCGGTGAACGCTGAAAGCCCTGGAGTTCCCGCGCTCAAGCGCATCGTCCTGGGTCTGGCACCCGCGTGTGAACCGGCAGATAGCGCCGAGATATTGCTCGGTGGTGCTCCTCATGGCTTTCTCCGTGACGTCACGACTGGGATTTGCCTCGCCGTGACGTCACCAGTTGTTATTCTGGCTACTTACCATCGGGTGTGACGACGAGCTCGGATGGTGTGTTTAAAAGCACAGTAGAAGCTAGAGCCATCGCAATCCGAAACTAACACCGTCAAAGTTGACAATCTGACAGTGCTCATATGCCCATGGTTTGGCCAATCGTGGAAAGCTGACCACAGCGACGCTTTTGGCCGCGCACATCGCTAATAGACCACTACATTGCTTTTTCGGAGCAGGCTGCCCAGAGCCCTATATTGGGCTGTGCAATCTAGGAACGCCATCTCTCGGTGATCGAGGCGAACGCCCGGAAGTTCCAAATCCGGTCACGAATGTGCGTGAACGTGGGCAAATCGTTCTTCTTCAATATTTGGCTGCGAGCATTAACTGGTCTTATGCGAAGCGAGCTGACGTCATCAGTTTGCACAGCGCGAAAACGGCTCCCAGTTTCCGCGATCCTAACGTCAGGAGCGCGCGTCGACGGCTCCCATTGGCCGCTGCGCCACGACCTCCGAGATCCCGAAGCGCGCGCGCGCTAGTACGCAGCAGACGACACAGGGAGCGGACGAGCAGACGACACAGGGAGCGGACGAGCGGCTTGCATGCTTTCGCATTCACAACTCATAAGAAATGCTTAGGTCTACCTCGAGCTTTTGGTAATATTCTGAACTGAGCAATGGTTTCTGACATAATAAAGGAACATTTGACAATAATTTGCGCTAAGTTGTGTGCCACGTAAACACGTAATTTTATTTTTAATTGTCTGAGCGGTTTTATGCAGCAGACGACGCGTGAGCACTGGAGGACGATCGCTCGGAACCAGTTAGAAGCTACGTGCAACGACGATATCTCACGCTGTTCAAAAAACACCTAAAAAAAAAAGTCACATTGTTTACATGACTCGCTCCGGCCAACCTGAAAATTCCATCTCCGCTGCGTAAAAAGAATTGTCTGCTTCAAACGCCATTGTTTTGAAAATTGCCTTCTCAAAACTTTTACACGCATCCCAGTATTATGAAGAACTTTGATAATGTGTTTACGGTTTTACCAACTTCACGACAGACTAGTTTCGAAAAGTGTGAACGCGGCGTTTCTTTTTTAATCAGCCGTGTTGCGCCCATATTCATGTGTTCTCCCATAGAACGGGCGCCTCCTGGAACCCTGAGTACGACGTGACTCGTGCCGACCTGCTCTGTCGGCCATGTTGCCGGCAAAACACGCGGATCAAAGGACCGCGTCACTCGCTCCGTAGAGGCGATACACCTTTCCAAAAAAACGCTCCTAGGCCGCCGCTATGTTGCTGATAAGGCTGGTGCGACTGTCGCGACCCCCTATAAGCTAGACATTTTCTGCCACTCTCTTGGACTGAAACCCGCCCAGCGCGATTCTCTAACTATGTTTTGCGGTTTTGCACTCGACGTTTTTTGGCCGCTTTGAAAGTTTCCACTTAATTTTTTTGATGCATGCTATGCGTACCCTTTCTGTGTAATCTTCCACTGTGAGCAATAGGGCTGGTAAGGTGCCTGCCATTCAAGTGTTTCTGCTCGAGATTCTCGAGAAACGAAGGAAAGGAGGGACGTCGAACTAAGGCCGGACCTTACTTCAGAAGGCAGACAGTCCGCCGCCGCTCGAAGGATTTTTTCTCAGCGTCCCTATGGCTCACTATGCGGTAAGTTACAGCTCAAGAAGGTAGGGCGAGGGAAAGGAAGGTTGGGGAGGAAGAAGCAGACAGAGCTCAAAAGAGAGGAGGCGGTTTCCCCTCTCCCTCTCCAGCATTCCGCCTGCTTCCTCCTCCCCGGCCTTCCTTTCCCTCGCCTTCCCTTTTTGAGTTGCAACGGAGCGAAGCGGGACATGAAGGCACCCTAGACTGCAGTGTGTGCTGTGCAGAAGAAGGCAACGCCAGGAGAAGAGAGAAAGGGTTACATTCAGGAGGGAGGGGAGAGGAGGGCAATCGCAGGGCAAGGGGAGAGGAGGGCAACGGAGGGCGAGGGAGAAAGAGAGAGGAACGTTAGAGAGGAAAGGGGTTCCTCTCCACCTGCCCAGCCTTCCTAGTGCCTGCCCTTTCTCCCTTCGCCTGGCGTAGCCTTCGCCTGTACTGCACGCCACTAGTGACAAGGAGTATAGCTACTCCAGCTGGTCACATCCTTGTCTTCAAAACAAATATATTCTCGTTCTGCCAACAACAGAAAGGATCAACTCTAAGTTTGGAAGTGTTGATGTTCCCACGCTTTGAACCAAAAAAAAAGTATGTCAGCGGTGGCCGGGTGCTGACGTGTCGTTATTGGAAATGCCACGTTGGTTTGTGAATGAGTAAATTAACGCTTATTTTACCGGACTAACTTTGATTACAGGAAGAGGTCTATTTTGCGTCCGTTAGGTGGCGTGTATTCGGTCGTTCTTTTCAGAGCGGTTTCTCCTTTCCAGGCATCTGCTATGGGCAAGGTTCAGTTCTCCGAATCGCGCTCGCGAAGCGTCACGTGTTCGAGCATATACATTACACATCCTACCGGCAGTGAATCTTTTATCAACCTGATCAATGCAATGTGAATTTCCTTGTTAGTATTTTTGGCGTTATTGAAGTTATGAAATGTTATTATTGTGTGTTGTTTTGAATTGTTTATTTATATTGTTGGTTGCTGGCTTGAGCTGTTTGTGTGGGTTTCCAGCGTATACATGTGATCTGTACCCTACTCCTCTGCTGTAATACTGCGCCGCTGCCAAGTAGAAATAAATAAATAATCACTCTGAACAGGTGTATTGTTGCCGACGTTCCTAGAGGCGGTTTATTATAAACAGCTATGGTATACTAACAGCGAAACACAAAGTAACGACAAAACTAACGTAAAAGTAACGTCCGTTAGTCATGGCAAGTAACGACACCGGTATTTCGTTACATCTTCAAAATGGTAACGGAGCTCTGTAATGCGTTAGCTTCTTTTCAAACCAACGAGTAACGCTATTTCGTTACTTATTTTTGGTAACGGGCACAACACTGCCGGGTAACACGATATGGCGTAGCTGAACCGGCGCGCCTCCTCACGGCATTGGAGCCGCCGCCGCGGGGTGCCTGTGGAACGCGGCAGGCGTCCGTGAGGCAAGCGGCAGACAGCGTGCACCACACTGAGGCAAAGCACCATCATATGCGCTTTGATTAGTGTGATGACAACTGATCATTTTGTTCCCGACGCTTTTATGTAATTTTTTGTTCTGGGACGCATCAAAGAGCGCCTCCTTTTCCTGCACGAGCTCTTGATATTGACGCCATTTTGGTTTTGGCGATTTCTTTGTATTTTTTACCGTGAACGCGTGCTGTAGGCATCGTGTTCTACAAAGAATGGCATCATCCTAATCAAAAAGACGTCAAGTCACCCTAGAGCACGCTCCACCTGGCTCTCCGGCGCGCGCGGGTAAGAAAATCTTGGAACTGTTTCACACCACGGAGTTGGACTGCGTTCAACGTCCTTAACTTTGAATATGAACCCGCAGGCTGTGAAATGCGAAGACAAGATAAATATTGAATAGTATCCATTGTGTAAAAAAAAGTTTTTAATTCTTTTTATTATTAGAGTCTTATCAAATTTGTTGAGCCGCCCTCGCACTACACTGCTCACAGACGCTGGTCGAAGCGAGTCTTTATTTCCAAAGTGGCTTCTTTGTAGACGCTCCCTTTCTTGAAACCAGTGAATCGTGCTGCAGTGGGTTACGCGTGCACTGCCAGAAGCGCCAGGAATGAATTCCAGGTACGGGCCCGACGGAATCCCAGTCTCTCGTTTTTATATTCCTGAACACCCGCAGGTCAGGCATTGGCAGGTGAATTAGTGCAATATTCGGTAATTTTGTCTTGAGGACGTCCAATATATCTGACGCACACTTAGTAGCTGATATGGCAGGCCCTGGAGATTTAAAATAGTTGCATGGTGTTTGACGAGGCCTCCAGTCCCATCGCAGGCGTTCTTGCCATACCGAGTAGCTAAAAATAGCCATTTGACCGACAGGTAACTTGGTTTTCATGAGCTCATGAAGCAGATACCTGTTCTTAAAATGACTTGCCGCACCATTATTGGCGTACGTCACATGCGCGTACAGCGGAGCAACGTCCTCAAGCCACTCGTAAGCTTTCGCAACGGTGTAGCAGTCATGGGTGGAATCATGGGTGCTGTCACCACTGATGGGGGCGCAGCTATGCGTTCCTTTTCTAGTTGTCATCAGGCATGTGAAGATCGAAACATGCGTCTTTTGACAGTGATGTGACCGAACTTCTTCAAGCAGTACAACTGTCCAGTTTTCCACGAAATCAATATGGAGCAGGACATTATTTTTTTCTAGGAATTTTTTTGCTTCACTTGTCGTTTTGTCCTGCTCGCGTCGAATATATTCACGCTGCACTCATTTTCTTAAGCACTCTCGAAGCTGTTCTCACAAACGTAACAGGACTCACATTTCTTATCAGTTCTCCTTTCTCCCAGACTGTGTTCAACACTTCATCACCATCTGAATCCCAGGCCAGGCCCAGTAAGAGTTTCAGCTGTTGGGCATGAGCTGCACTGGCCGAGGAAACACTTCGAAGATGGAGAGTCGCATGTACTCAGTCCACGAAGGTCTGTCAGCACTTATTATTTTTCCAGTGGCTTTTAATGCGAATAGCATTCTTTGGATACTTCACGCACTTTTCGTCTATGTATCTATCAATCTATCTATCTATCTGGCTATCTAACCTCTTACGCCGCGGGTCGATAAATAACTAAAAAGACCGGCGCCGGCTGGGATTCGAACCGTTGACCCTTTGATCAGCAGGCAGACGCGCTAACCACAGAGCTATGAAGGCAGTTTTTTTTCTCTTTATTTCCTAATTTATACACAAGCCATCACATCAATAAAGGGCTAAAAAAGCCATCCTGGCCGATAATAGAAAAGAAAATTAAAAATCCTTAATGGTCGCCAGCTCTTCAAGAACGGGCAACCACTCAGGGGAAGGTTGTTGCATTTTCATCACTTCCTGCAGGTGACACACCGTTTCTACAAAGTACTTGTACACTGGGCGGACATTGATGTCGGCGTGGCGTACCGCCAGTCGACACTGCCAAATACTGTGCAGGCCTAAAAGCATTATAAGATCATAAGGCACCGTGCCCATTCCTTCTACAGACAGGTATCGAATGCCGTGAGGCGATAGAGGTAAGTCCTTCTTTAGCGTTCTCTGCAGAACATCCCAAAAGAACACCGCGTCCCAGCAGTCAAGAAATACGTGTTCTATTGACTCGGGCTGCTTACAGAGGACGCAGTGCTCTGACCATGCTGTTGGTACGCCTTTAGCGATGAGCCATGTTTTAACGGGCAGGGTCTCACTGTGCAACTTAAAGAAGAACGTTTTCACGTTCGCGGGAACTACCATCTTTTTAACTCTTTTTAGAACGTCTAGTCCCGGGCCTGCACTGTATCTGGACCGGTACAACGGGACAGGAAATAACAAATCAATCAAATCTCTTGACAAACGTTTACGCGAAACCTCAGAGAGATACTCCAAAGAAAAACGCGTCGCTAAAAAGCGGTACGCACCGACAACTTCCTTGAAATAGCCGTATGCACCGGAAAAACAATCATCACACGACGCGACTACAAACTCTGGCAAAACATTGTATAGCCTTAACTGAATAACAGTCCTAAGGAAAGGGTCTTTCTGGTCACGAAGAAAAAGGAATCTGTTGACCAGCTGTCTGATAAACATGTGTGTGAGACCTAGCCCTCCGTCTTTCACGCGACGAAAAATATTAGTTCGGCACATTCTCTCCCAGGAGGAACTCCAGACAAAAACAGCAAAAACCCGATGCATACGCTGTATGTTAATTCGCGAACAATGTATCACCTGTAGTACGTACCACAGCTTTGCTGCTAGAAAGGTGTTACAGATAGTTGCGCGCGCAAAAATAGACATGGCATTTCCTCTCCACTTCTCAGCCTTTGCACGCAAAGTTTCCGTTTCCTCGCGCCAAAACTGATCGCTGGCGCGGTAGTACTCTAACGGAACGCCGAGATAGCGCACCGGCGTGACAGACCATTGAATGCGCTCAAACACCGGAGGCGTGGAGGGCCAGTCGCCGTGCCAGAAACCCAGACACTTCTGCCAGTTGACAGGAGCTATGAAGGCAGTCATTCAACGCACTTCTAAACGGTTGTTTATATCTTTACCATAGGACGCGCTTTACAGCGCTGTCACAGCTACCGGTGCGCGCGCGTTCCATGCACGAGGGCTCATTCCGCTCTCGTGAGGCTGAGCACGGCCGCTAGCATCACCCTCTCCCGCGCGCGGGAGAGGGTGAGCTAGCGGCCGTGCTCAGCCTCACGAGAGCGGAATGAGCCCTCGTGCACGGAACGCACGCGCACCGGTAGCTGTGACAGCGCTGTAAAGCGCGTCCTATGGTAAAGATATAAACAACCGTTTAGAGTACCGTTGGTTGAGACTAGCTGAGACGCCAGAAAGTCTGGTCGGTACCATTTTGAGTGTTTGTGCGGTATGGCGCGTGCTTTGCTCGCCTTCCTAAGTGACACAAACGCACGTGCTGGGCTGCGGAGATCGTGCGCAGGGCTGTGAAAGTGTCAACAAATTTAGAATCGCCTCGAGAGTGGGCTGGCGTATCTAGAGTGTGCCGGCCACCTGACGAACGCGCATAACTCCGCACCGTTTGATGCTATTCGCATTAACGTAGATAATCATTCCCAAAGGATGGGTTCTGCTGATTTTCTCAAAGGTAGAAACACTTAGCTTGATGTTACCACAGCACTTGCGCGCGCAAACTTCGTACCAAGATGTATACTCCACGCACTTACCCTCAATGAGTAGAACTTGGTGAGCCCAATGGCCATGTTAGGGTGAACCGCCTTAAACAACCGTAAAGTTTCAACGAATAGACCTAATCATAAAAAGTTTTGTCACGTATCCGTTTTGTCCCTTCGAAATGATTCCAATAACGTTTTCTTGTTCGGGCTTTGTTGGGAGCAGTTGAGTTTATCTTTAGTGTAGTAATTCAGTGCTCCCTAAACGTCCTCTTGGCTCAGCCTTATTCTTATGTAGGGGTCAGGAATTGACCACGCTCCGAGTGTCTCTTAGTTCGTCCCATGCTTTTTAGAATAGGGGGCGAGTTGCTGAGGGAATATTTTTTGGATCTGTTCCTGGGAAAGATTTCTCTGGAGCAAGGTCAGGAGACGGCCTCGTTCTTTGTACGAATCAGAAGAATCGAACGCATCCCTCAGGCGCTGAACAACTCCAGACAGATGTTACAGCTCTGTACGGAGGCTCCAGGCTCCTCTGTGACTCGATTTGCTGCAGTGAGGCTTGATGAAATTTTCTTTAACGAGAACGCTCTCGATCTCCCTCTGCTTCCACCTTAGGTAAGGCTTCCGACAATGCGATTTCAATTCAGTCCGTGATTCAGAGGTGATATTTCTGTTGACTGAACGAATCTGTTGAGATCCTCGACGGCTGCTTCCTGAGGAACAAAACATTCATCAATCTCAGACGTCTCTGGAGATTCTTTAGCGAGTTGCTTGAAACGGCTGAAGCAGTTCTGACACAAAACGTCGGCATCTCGGATGGAGTGAGCTGCTTCTGGCATATGGTTCTTTGACAAAGCAATGTCCAAATCCTTCACACCGCGAAAGTTTTTTTCATATTCTATTTTTTTTTCTTATGCCTGTTGAGGTAGTCAGAACAGAAACGCGGGGAGCCCCCCCCCCCCCCCCCTTCCCCGCTAGGCGTATGCAGTACTCACGGACAATGCTCTCGAAGCGTCCGCCGGATGGTCAACGAGAAAGGCAAATGAAAGTGAACGTTATCTCTGGGAGCTTCTATCACTACTATCACTTTTAAACAGCCGGTACGCTTTTCTTCAATGTTTGCCTTCTCTTCACGTTTCACGGTCCAGCGCGGCGGCGGTTTCAATGCTGTGAGGAGGCGGGCCAGCCAATTCCTCCAAACCATATCATGTTACCGGAAAAAAATTGCCTTGCTTTGTATGTTTATACAGCTTGATGGAGATACGCCTCAAAAGGCTGAGATAAACATATGTTAAGCCAAGCAGCCTTTCTATACGTAGACAAATAATTAAAACAGCGCGAAACAACACAAAGACAAGTACAAGAGAAACACAAACATTACGAGCATTTTTACACTTTGTAAAAATAATGAATTTGTCATTTATGGGTATCTACATGCCCCATTCACGGTACTGCGGTAGCCTGATTTTGGTCATGTTTTTAGCTTTATAACTTCAAACATACAAAAATAATGAAACATCTTTTTGCAAATTTTGTTAGCACCTATCATTGGCCTTAATACGGGAGAGTTTACGAGAAATCAAAGATGGCCTTTTTTTTTATCGAGTTTCACAATAACTCCTAATTATTAAAATTTGAGCATTTCTCATAAATTTGTTCCGCTACCCAGAGCCTCAAACTGTCAAACACAAAGTTGGGGCCGAAGTTGAGGGAGCGCACCAATTGGCCGATCGCGGTGATGACTTTGCGCTTTTTTCACCGACGTCCAAACGTCGCGCTCCGCGAACTTTCTGCTCCGACTTTGTGTTTGACGAGTTTAGGGCCCCAGGACGACAATATTTAGTTCCAGTATCATCAAGACAGAGGACAACACGCTGGCAAAGTTTGAGAGTCCTGGTAGTTATAGATGTGCAGAAAACAAAAATATAAAAAGTATTTTTGCGGAATGTGCCGCCGCGTTTGCGATTTTTCTTTGGAAACTAACATCGTCGATATTTAATTATTCATATTTTGAGTCAATCCCCCTTAAACGTAGTTTGTGAGTAAATGTCGAGACCCGCAGCCACGGCAGTCTTTTTTTGGGAGACGTGCCCGAAATGCCAACTTCGCGCAAATCCCGGATAGCGCATCGCTTGAGAGTGTGCTTCTAATTTATTTATTTTTTCCGCAAAACACAACATTTTTTTTTTTCGCAAAACAGATTTTAGTTTTGTTCTGATGAGCATTGAGTCTACAATTTTTGTGTGTGAGTAAAAATTAAAGGCGGTTATTGGGCATGGTCGGCCAAACGTATCTGAAAACACCCAACGGCATCCGCTGCCTCACGCTGCTTTCGCTGTTCACCGGTTTCCCGCGCGGCATTGGCTTCCACCCCATGACGTCGCCTCCCTCTCGCCTTTGCCCTCGATCACTCTCTCCTCTACGTTGTCTCTGCGCGGCTTCTTCCCTTTCCCCTGTTTTGTTCGCAGACGGACGGCGTCCGCTTTTCGCTGTCATGTAAGTACTGCTAACCCATTCATCTCTTCAGTGTCAGGTACGAGGATGCCATGAAACTCAAGAATTAATGTTTGGCTATTTAAGATCATTGAAATCCTGCCCGAGCTCGTGGGTATCGTTGATTCGTTCTCGGTTTTCGATACTATCAACTATACTTTTTTGGAACTGATTTCTCTACCTTGATGGCGCATGTGCTTGAGAACTTTTGTTTCATACTGGTCAGACAGACATCATTTGTACTGACTTCTCGATACCCTCGACGTATAAACCCTTTCTCCAAGGGCGCCGCCATATTGAATTGTCGTCACTCCCAGTATGGGCGAAAACATTGTTTTGCCGTCGCCACGCCAGTAGAAGACACTTAGGAAATAAGCGTAGCCGTCACACATCGTCGTTTTGCCTCCCCTTTATTTTTTTACTAGTTACAGGTTGAAACGTTTTAGTATTTTTTCATCGCCCATACCGGATACGACTATTAGGTGGCTGGGACAAGGGTGCGCGGGAGAAGCTTCTTTAAAGAAGCCCAGCATGCGATTAGCTGTATTTATTACATACTCAAAATGCATGAAGCGCTCCATGAGAGGTTGTTAGCAATGTGTACACCAAAATATTTATATGAAGATACGGAATCCAATGCAACATTTTCGATGTAGTAAGACGGACAAGTGTTATTCTGACGTGATACTCTCATGAATTTACACTTTCTGATAATGATCTTCATTTGCCATTTATCACACCAACGGGAAATATGATCAAAAATCAGTTTGAAGTGATTGGACATTAAAATCACTAGTAATTTCAGAATCAAATAACACGGTCGCCAGCGAACAGACCAATTGAGGATGAGACATGCAAGGGAGGTCAATAATAAAGATAAGGAGCAAAAGAGAGCCTACTGCAGAACAGAACCTAGGGTACACCAGAGGTCACCGGTGAGGGCTGAGAGTTAATGCCGTCAACGTGAACCAGAGGTCGTAGTAATAAAATTACTGGAATTGAATTACAGTAATTAAATTACTTTTGAGAGTAATTTGTTATGTATCTCATTACTTTTTGATGCAGGTAATTGAGTAATGTAAAGAATTACCGTAGTGGCGATAATTGTAATTAAAATCGTAATTACTTTTTGGATATTTAAGGCATGTTTTTCTTTTCTTTGCCCGGAAATGAACAAAGAAGAAAGCAGTTTTTGCATTTGCAAAACAATAAAGCTTCTTTAAAAAATAACGAAAAAGAAACGACAAGTGCGGTGTTCGTTTGTGGCCACTGGCTCGTGTGACGGTCGGACTGGGTGCCTTTATGTGCGCGTCGCTTGAAGGCACTCTAGGTCGGACTAGTGGTGGGTCGTGCCACCTAAACCTTGCTGGGTTTGTGTTGCTGTGACCAAAAATAGGCTTTCCCAAACATGGTTTTTGTCCTCCTTGAAGATTATCTTGCCCCGAAGTTCACACAAAGAAGACACAGCCCACAGGAATAATCAATGGCAAGGCAATCCCAACATAGATGCATCCGGAGATCGACAGCGTGCGCAGTAGGTATTTCGGAAAAACGTGAGCCCACAAAACAGACAGGCCCGAGGTCAGTCAATTCGGTTTGGCAGGGCATGTTGGTTCGCCTTATCCGTTCTTGGTTTTGCCCACTGGCTTGGTGTGTGCGATTGACGGTCGTTACTTTGGAAATGAAGAGCAGAGTGCGTTTTTTTCTTTTTTGTTTAGCTTCTTATTTAAAATACATAAAACAGTAATTTAAAAGTAATTTCATTCCTTTTATGTGGTAATTATGTAATTGTAATTAATTACCTTCATGCAGTGGTAATTTGTAATGTAATTTAATTATATTTCAGTCGCTTCTTAGAAAAGTAATTAGTAATGTAATTTAATTACAATCAATGAGTAATTTGGCCACCTCTGCGAACAAATTGAGAGCGATTAGCAAGAAAGCAGTTGATCTAGCAAATACATCATTATTAATGTTGAGAGAACTGAGTTTATACAAACGCCTGTGTGAAACCTCATCAAATGCTTCAGAAAAATCTGAGAATATGCAGTCAACCTGAGATGAATGATCAAGGACGGTATGAAGATTATGAGTAAGCGTTAATAGTTGCGACTCGCACGAGAATAGTTTTCTGAAGCTATGTTGCAGCTATGGGTGAACAATGCATAGAAAATGAGGAAACTGACAATATGAGAATAGATTATGTGTTCTAATATTTTGCAAGGGATACTTGTTAGTGATATTGGGCGGTAATTACTGGAACATAATTTATCGCCATTCTTATGAATATGAATCACCTTCCCGAATTGTCAATCCTCGGGAAGTGTCCTAAGACAAAGTGAGACACACTCGGGCATGCACGGCCGTCATTGTATGGGTGACGAGGCCGAAATAATTATTGGCGTCTTCGCAAGAATTCGTCCTTAATTCGTTTCGAGCGCGCGAATTTTTCCCTCTTGAAATGAGGGAACGAATAGAGAAATGCGCGCCTCGTCAACTAGCTCGACAAACACCACTCAAAGCGCATGCGCTGATGAAACATTCCATCAGATACTTCCCTCGGTATAGAACGAAGACTAGTCTACTTCGCTTGTTTGAGGAACGTACAAAACACAGCGACAAGTCATACAAAGGAAGATTGTAGCGTGGTCCAATCATCGGAGATATGGGTTTATAGCTCGTGCGAACAGGCTGAGTCCAGGACCCCGAACAAAGACATAACGATCGATGATAAACAAAAATAAATATAAAATAAATTGTACGCTATAGTTTCGCGTTCAGGTGTTAAGAGAACTCTCGAAAAATATAGAGTCAATTATACAAAATACTAAACATTGATAGGCATCAAGCCGGCGGCGTCTAAATTTATTTCGAAATGAAATTACTGCTTCTCTGCTTGGTCTTCAGCAGGCGCTTTACGAGCCCATTAGGGCCGCCTAGAGTGTCCGCTGCTACAACTGCACGTGTGATCGTCACGTTCTTCGAAAGAAAAACCTTGCATCTGGCGGGAGAACAATCGGGCGGATATTTTTAATACGCATTTGCTACGGATGACGTTCTAATAAAATACGGCAGAGAGCTGCGTCACTTCAAAACCTGGGGTCGCGCTTCGCAAAAGGGTTCTGTAATTAACCCGTTCAATTTATTTATTCTTTATTTGACGCGAAGGTTGGAGTTGCCATTCGCCTTGCGGTACTCCGCGTCGACATCCGATAGGCATAAAGCCCTCCGGAAAGCAAGAGCCTTCTTCGTGGACTCACTCCCTCAAGGTTCAGACACGGTTTCCCAGAAAGCAGGAACCTTTCATCCGCCAAGATGAAGTTGCTCAAGCTCATCTTCTTCGTGTGCTGCGGCTCAATCGGTAAGAAAGCTGCTGTTTTAAGTTGGGACGTAACAGCGAAGAAAAACACCAAAAAAAAACCTTCATCACTTAAAAACACTGCGACTGAGAAGACTTTTTCCTAATTATTTTAGTACGCTTAAATGAACAGTAAAGAGGACGAGGGAGTAAAACACGCGAGTCCCCGCATAGCAGCACTTAGGGGAGGGGGGGGGGGGGTCCAGTTGCTGCAACCTAAGAACGCAGCTCGGCGAATGACAACTGAGAATGTGTTTACACAAGGCGAGCTCAGGCCATTTCATTATTGCTCCACAGCCAATGGGAATGGGGCATCAGTCGATAAGAGAGCTTGAAAGGAAATCACGAAGCAAGAAGCCACGCCATGCGTTTCTTAAAGTGTCAGGGACCAAAAAGGTATTTTAGGACTAGACATATCTTCAGCCACATCATTCACCAAGCTCCCCTCGTAGATTGCAGCAATGTGCTCTAACAGGCGCTTTGCCAGGAAGCAGATGCTCTAGGTTTCTCAGGGTGCATAGGGTAATTCTCATTCCTCGTAAATGTACCATCGGCACACCTTCAGTTCATCTACAAGTTCAGCAAATAAAGATTCGTCGAAAAACAAAACGGAATCGTTTTGGTTTCGACACTTGCTTCTCCGTGCAGCTATGACCCAGGGGGACTTCTGCACGTTGCCTCCAGAAGAAGGACGCTGCCTTGCCTACGTGCCGAGCTGGTACTACGACCCCTCCACACACTCCTGCAAGGTCTTCGTGTACGGAGGCTGTGGGGGCAACCGAAACCGATTCCACACAGCGGAACAGTGTCTATTCGACTGCTGTAAGTGTCGCTTCTCCACAACGCACTCCAAACAACGCCGCGGCAAGCATATTTTACTCAAGATGGCGCATGAGAACCAATGCAGAAGTTCGTCTGCTTCTCGTGCATGGATTGCGGTGACGTCAGAACGGCATCGAGCTCCGATTGGCTTTGATTGAAGGATAGTAGGGAAACCTCAAGGCAGCTTGCTTTGAGATCGACCCACTATCTTTCAATCATAGCCAATCAGAGATCGGCGTTCTGACGTCACCATAGCCCCTGCAAAAGAAGCAGACGAACTTGCGTTCCGCATAGGTATTTACGTTCTCCCTCGTCTCCAGCCACGTATATGTTCACGTATCCGGTGTTCCATTACAACGTATAGAATAAGAGGGAAAATATAGAGTAGGCAAAGCGAGATTGAGTGACAGCCCCAATTAAACGTGAGCACTTTCCGGTGGCGTGGCAAGAGAAACACGATGGTTTTCGCCATAGCGGAAGTTGCGAAATTCAAGATGGCGACGCCCCTAAGAAATCCGAGGCGTGGCGCTTGCCGAGTCACTCCTCGGCCAACCATATTGCGGCATGCAAAAAAAAAATCCTCGAGGTACATTTAAGCATTTCTTATGCGTTGTGAATGCGAAAGCATGCAAGCCGCTCGTCCGCTCCCTTTGTCGTCTGCCGCGTACTATACTTCGTTTCAGCTTAGGTCCGAGCGCGGACGATGTTATGAGCCGAAGGGCCAATCAAACAGCGAAAGAGGCACAAAGTCATGGCGTGCTCTCTGCAATTGATAGGACCAGCCGGTATTCGTCGTCTCTCTGTGCACTGCTCCTCCGCCGGCTAGTCAAGCGCAGAGAGCACGCCATGACGTTGTGCTTTTTGCGCTGTTTGATTGGCCCTTCGGCTCATAACATCGTCCGCGCTCGGACCTAAGGGGAAACGAAGTATAGCGCGCGTGCGCTGAGGGATCTCGGAGGCCATGGCGCAGTGGCCAATGGGAGCCCCGTCAACGCGCGCCAGCCAATGGAACGGAAGGCGAATCGCTCCCATTGGGATCGCGACGGAAACTAGTAGCCGTTTTCGCGCTTCAGACTAATGACGTCAGCTCGCTCCATAAGACAGTTAATGCTTTCACATTAAAAATCAATCAGGAAGCAGGACGCGTGATAGAAGCTACGCCCTGCGTTTCTTCCGAGAAAGAAAATAAAAAAAAATTTTGCAACAAGATGAGACTTGCAATGCCGGACACAAAACGTAACTCGAGCATGCAGAACGCCTCGCTCGGTGTCATAGCGCAGGCACGTGCTCTTTTGGGAGAAACGGATTCCCCGTCCCGTCATTCGGTGAGCATGACCTTTCACTCGCTCAGTGTCCCGCTGGACGTCACGTTTTTTTCCGGATCTAATCGCTCAAGCAGCACGGAGTTCGGCCAATGGCTGGTGATGGTATTTTGGCCAATGGCCAGAGAAAGGCCAGTCATCGCCCAATGGCTGGCCCCTGTCTGGCCACTGGCCAGCACCAATGCCAGCCATCTGCCAACGACTGGCCAAAGCTGTGCTTCTCGGGCGCGTATACTGAGCTTCGTCGTTGCCTGGCATCCTTCTATCTAAACCCTCAGGGCAATCAAGTTTGGTGTGACACGTTGCGCCATCTAGCTCAAGATACTTTCAACACTGAGAAGGCCTTTTCGCCAGCCTGCTTGCTCGTGGTGCTGTTCACGCATCAATTTGAAGGTGTTGATTCATGCGTTTTTTGGTCTTTTATTCTCACCATTGCTATCGGGCGTCGCAGAAGAGCAAACGCCGAAGCTGTAGGCACTGTTGCGTACCAGACTGTCGCAACACCGGAAGCTTAACAGGCGTGAAGTTTTGATTATAATGCAAATAAATGCAAAGGTGCAAGCGAGCTGGACAAGAATGACGAATGCAGGTTTCCGTCGAGGCCGTGGAAAATACAACGCCGTCGGAGATAAATTAATGCCGTAAAACGTGTAAAATAATCATTCCGTTCACATTTCCTGGCTTGAGATGGATTTCTAAATGCGCTATTTGACTCGATATTTGGAACTCATGCGCTCGAAGCCCGGCGTTGTCTTTGGCTTCAATGCGATGACTCTAGAGTCAGATCAGTCCTTTGATACTCTCACTGCTCTCTGCTATACGCGGACACATCTTGATCGAACGACGTTTGGTGGACGTTTCTTCATAGTTATCGAAAATTGAAGTGTGCGTTTTCTCCGTTTCGCCGATTGCAGAACGGACTGTCGTTTGCGCCTTTAGCATGATCGCGTAGCTGCCCAAGATGGTTGCTCTATTTCGACCCGTTTCTATCCGGTTATAACTTAGTCCCCGCTGCGAGAAAACAGTCTATTCAAGAAATAAGAAAAAAGTACTTACCTCACGAGAAAAGGTTATCCATGCGGCGTTTATTTCTGTTCTATGTAAAAGTCAACAGCATATTATATCGACGAAAACAACAAGCACCAGCTTGCGACGATCAACTGCGTACGGCACCATCCAAACTACAGCCAGCTTGCACGAAGATCACATTCCTCGGACACCATATTCGTCTTCAACACGACGACGAGGGAACTGGAAACAAGCTGACCACAAAAATGAGGTCAGCTATTCATGCGGGAAGAGTTCACTTAGAAATAAAGGGTGGGTAAAGGTGAAGGGGAGGGGGGGGGGAGGGCGATTTTAGTTCACTTATGGTCAAGAGGTCCAACGAGTCAAAAGGTCCAACGAGTCAAGAGGTCCAATAGCCACGTGACAGCCGAGTCAAGAGGTCCAACGAGTCAAAAGGTCCAATTCGAGTCAAGAGGTCCAACGCGTCAAGAGGTCCAACGAGTCAAAAGGTCCAATTTGTGTCAAGAGGTCCAACGCGTCAAGAGGTCCAACGAGTCAAGAGGTCCAACGCGTCAAGAGGTCCATCGAGCCTTATTTTTTGTCTGGACGGTGGTTTAAAAAGCGCAAAGGACTAAGAAGAGAAGGAGGGGACAGGACAGAGCGCTTACTTACAACTGTCAAATTTAATAGAGCATCTATAGTCGGTGACAGGTCAAGAACGAAGTGGAAGCTCCGCCCACCCCTTTCCACTTCAGCGGAGCGAACGCTGGAGAGGAGGTCGCTTCCTCTCTAGCGCTCGCTTCGCTAAAGTGGAAAGAGGTGGGCGGAGCTTCCACTCCGTTCTTGACCTGTCACCGACTATAGAGAACGACAAGGTGGAAGTGAAAAAGGACAAAAAAAAAGATAAAATTAAACTCACTGCTGCTACAGAGACAACATATTTGGTTTTAGAAATCGAAATAAAAATTATTTTAACTTTAGCTAAAGGCAAAGTACTTGTCACGTAAAAAAATTGTCTATAAAACAAAAAACGAAAAAAGAAGAAAAAAGAAAACAAGGAAAAAAGGAAAAAAATAAAACGACGCAAAGCAAACGTCTAAAAAGTCTTCAGGGAAAACACCGCTATTTTTATCTTCTCTGTTTATAATTATATTGCTATTAATGGCTGCTTGTGACGATTACTGACTGTTTGACCTATTTGAATGATTTTGGACAATACAACTACTACATAGCTATTTTCGACAAGTAGACAGATACTATTTGCCACAATGTATATGTATTTGAGTGTTAAAAATTACGCGATGTGTTAGTCGGGTGGAATTGTAAGATGGTGGGTTAGCTGCTCAATCATTTTTAGAAAATTGGGTCATAGAGATTGAAGTCGATTGAAGAACTGTTCGTGTCGGAAAGCACGTCGATTTCTGAAGCCGATAGATCTAGTGTGTCCACTGCTAGGCCATGGCGATTGGAAAAATGACTAACTTTACATGCCATGCTGCGCCATGGCAAACTGTCTCTTCAAATTCTTCGAAGACCAAGGACTTCAAAATATCAAGGAAGCTATTTTGACGGGACGTGAACAAATTTAAACAATTACTACAACGTTTAAAAATGATGTCACAGAAATTTAAAAAAAAATCTTCAGTTATCTTGACGTCGAACGCCGTAAGAGTGCTTTAGTGTGATGGTTGACGTCGAAATAGCAAATAATTATGGACATATATTTCGTATGTGACGAAAGATGTGTTCAAAGTAGTTTTGCAATTATTTTGAACCCGGATGTCGAAGTAGTCACTACCTAAACAAAAAAGTCATCTCAAATCGTGGAATGTTAAGACGTTTCCGGTGACGTGTTCGATATTCGCGGGGGAGAGCAACACGGGAGATGCAGATTTACGACTTTGTGGTCAGGGGTAGAAAAGCAAAGGCCCACAGCCCTGCACGGCTGCAGGTCCCCAACAAACCAATGTTGCTCTAAGCTTGAGAGTTTATAACAACAATGATTATTGGTGTTTAAAAATCCAGAGCTCAGCATGCGATCCCCACAGCCCAGCGCGCGCGTATCTGTCGCTTCAGAAACCAAGCAAATCACGGGTCACATGCACGAACACTGATTACATCACCGGCCAGGAACGATGTATCAAAGCCGTGTTCGTGAGATCCCCCTGCCGTGTGGAAGTCTTCACAGCTTAATTTTTTGCTCTTTTTCCGGCATTTTTCTTCTCCGCCTTATTTTGTTGGCATCTGTGTTGTCTGTTTTTTAATGCGTGAGCATTACTTGGCTCAGTCAGCGAAAAAGCCGTCGGCAAAATCCGTCGTCAAAATCCGTGACTTGTCCAACACAAAATAAAAAAAAAAACTCTGTCACGTGATATTTCTGGTTACGTGATCTCCCTGGTAAGGTGACCTATCTGGTCATGTGAGCACGAAACCGTCCGGGTTTCGAACCTAAGCCTGGTTTCGAACCCATAGGGCGTATTCACTGGCCGCCATATTTGAGGTCACTGTTTAGAGCGCATGCCCAGAACGAGCTCACATTGATAGGCTGCCAAGACCGGCAATCTTCCCAAGTCACCAGGCTCGATCCAAAATGGACCGCAAAAATCGACGCCTCCACGCAGGCATCCGAACCCTTCATGTAAGGTGCACTTCACAGGTCGGCCCTGTGAAGGATTGGATGCTTTCGTGATCTGCAGGAAAATAAACTCGGTGGTTTTTTAGAGTGCAGATAAAACTCGCTTCAAAAGGCCTCTGAAAAAAAAACTGTCTGGTTGGGACACGCATGTCAAGAAATTATTCTTCGCAAAAAAAAAAAATATTTAAAGCAATATAGACGGCGCGAGACACGATTTAGCCGATAGTCACCTACTTTCCATTTGTTTTTGTATCTCGGCATTTCGGGTGCGTGGAGGACAGGTGGATCGGCTTAGCCATCACGTTGAGGTGGAGAGAGTGTATGACCATCTCGTTGAGGTGGAAAGAGTGTATGACCATTCCGTGACGTCATGAACTTTGCGCGCGGAATTTAAATAAATCTCGCGCCGACAATAATGAAAATTTTTCGCGTAAAATTGTTTTTTTGAAACGCGTGTCCCAACCAGACGGTTGAAAAAAATTAAAAATAAAAACAATTTTAGGGTTTTTTAAGAGGATTTTAACCAATCTCAGGGTTGAAAAAAAAGCCTTCCACACAGTGGGACTATGCAGTAATAGTGTGCATCTTCAGTATACTTTCTGGTGACACGACGTGATAGATCAGTCGAATCTTTTGCGATAACACAAAGGAATATGATTGAATACAATTTAAAAAAATGCGGTTTATATACAACCTGGAAATTTCGGTGAAAGGGTGAAAACTGCTCTTTCCCCTGCCTAATATCATTCAGTAACGTTAATGTTGTGGTATAAAAACTATATTAAAAATTGCGGGAGGACGCTTAAGACTGCTTACGCGTACGAATGCGAAAGCATTGTAGTCACGCGCTGTGGCCTCGCAGTCCATCGCACGAAGCACACACGGAGCACAGATGAAGTCCGAAGCGCACCTTTTGCACAGGTCGCTCCGGCGGTGACATCAGGCTCCCTCACTGCGCAGGCACGGCGCCCCCGCCGGCTACATGGCTTCAGTGACGAAGCATCTGCTTTGCTCTGCATTTCTTTGTGTTGTTGTTTTTTCTGAGGCGCCTCCGATTTGACCTTGAGCAGCGGCGCCCCCGCCGGCTTCACGGCTTCTGTGACGAAACATCTGTTTTGCTCCGCTTTTCTTTGTGTGCGTTTTTTCTGAGGCGCCTCCGATTTGACCTTGAGCAGCGGCGCCCTGCCGGCTTCACGGCTTCTGTGACGAAACATCTGTTTTGCTCTGCTTTTCTTTGTGTGTGTTATTTCTGAGGCGCGTCCGCTTTGACCTTCAGCGGCGCGTGCATGATGACGTGTTTTTATGGCCATCTTTCGGGCACAACGCCGACGCCTTTTCGTGTAATGGGACATATAAGGTTTTCGCCTTAATAACGCCCATAATAATTCCCAGGGGCGCATTGCTCACTCGCAGTCTTCGATTGACGTTTCCTACGCATCAACTAAACGTGAAACCTTTAGACATATCTATTTCAGACGTGTGTATGTCGTTGTCCGAAGGTTCTTTCCTGCGCTTTCTCAACGTTATTTCAACTATTTCTGGAGGAATGCACCGATTAAGTCGAAACAACGTGACGTCACAACCGGTATTTCGACGTCCTTTTGACGTATGTGTGCTGGTTAGGATAAGCTCCCTGAATGCTCCGTAAAATATCGTAACCAGATAATAAAAAAATATCCGCGTGCCTATACTTTCCCGCAGTGCACCAGGCGGGCCAGTCGCTGCAATTTACAAAACGCGTGTGCACCCAATGACGAGGGAGGAATGGCGAACCTTGACTCAGAAAGGCCCCTTGCGCGGGGATAACAAGCAAGTCAAACGCGGCATTATTTGCTATAACAGCACTCCAACAAAATCTGCCGCGTCACTTTCTTGTAAAGTACTTGGAAGAGTCAATCGCGGCGGTGGGCGCACGGCGAATAACGAGTCTGAAAATAAGATTGGACGTAAGCAACACTCCGTGTTGTGGCACTGAACATTGCGAAAAGTGGTGCTCAGTGTCACAGCGCAGGCAGTCTTTTTTTTTTTTTTTAGCCTTTGCATTCCTTGAGATTGCAGCGTCCTTTTCCGTAGATGGCAGCGATTGACTGTGAATCTCCTTCGATGTTCGTCATTGGCCGGAAGCGCTCCTTTGACCGCTTTGCCCGAGCATGCATTCTACAGTGTTTCAGAGGGCTATTGCCCGTAGACAGATTTGTATAAATAAGCCAACCAACTGATTGCAATTATACTGTTCATAGGGGCAGGTGGTGCATTCATCAAATTCAATTTTTATAAATGTAGGTTCGAGTAAAAGAAAAGTTTGCCTAAAAAGCTTTTTTAATTTCTATACACATCCCTGTCTATATAAATAAAAGAAGTTTTTTAGGTAAACTGTTTCCACTAAACGGCAAAAACCGTTTGGTTGATGTTGCTAACCACCAGTAAAAAAGAAAACATAAAACAACAAAAAAATTGAGCGGAGAAAGTTGACCGGTGCATTCATATCACATCAAATTTCCAACTAAATTTAGTGGAGAAAGTAAAAGGTCACGTCACACGAGGTCACGTGACATCAATTTCCCGCTAAATTTAGTGGGAAAACTTTTGTCTATAGGTCACGTGACCAAGTGACGTCCCTAAACACCAATTTAGTTTCCCACTCAACTTAGAGGGAAATGCCCGGACGGACGGGCGCATAAGCGTTAAAAAGCGTTTCATGCTTTAAAACGTGAAAGCTTCTTTATATGAATACTTGAAAGCAGACGCCGTCAGCAGATCTGAGAGTATGTGCTGCACTTGAGAGAAGCAGCGTCGAAATACGCTCTTTGCGCTTTCCTGCCAGCACTGCATAGGAAACAAAACGGGACTTTTTAACCGGCATTATTATTATTAGTTTACTGAATCCGACATTCATGAAACATTAGTATGATAAATTCACTATCTAAAGACACCTTCTTGAAAAGTTTCAAGACATGTCCTTTATTGGTTTATTATATATAATCAAAAACAATTACTCCCGAACAACGCTCAGCAACATTTGGGACATTACATTACTCGGATATTCGGGACATTACATTACTCTTGCTCACTCGAATTGTGTCTCCACTGACCCGCATTCTCCGCGTGCAGGTCGCATGAACATCTACAACAGCGGAAGCTGCAGAGCTCTACCAAAGAGAGGATTGTGCACCGCTAACGTTACAAGGTGGTACTTCCAACCGACAACAGGCACATGCAGGACATTTATCTATGGAGGTTGCGGAGGAAACGGCAATAATTACAGGAGCTGGCAAGAATGCCAGCTTACCTGCATCCACAAAAGCAGGTTACCCGTGCCGATCAAGCCGTTCGAGACGAAATAAACAGCCGTCAACTGTCCGAGATTTCTAGCCCGTGTCCTTCAACCGCAGCGGTTTGCGTCTCGTTCCGACGAGCTGATCGCGCAGGCAAGACATTAGGGAGTTTTCATAGATCGTTTCCGCTGTCCCGCAACGCTCTCCGCAACCCGCTACGAGATCCGGGTTTCACAGCCAGGTCATCGGCGCGCAGGCGCGGTAGCGGCTTCTTCGCTGCGGGAGGGCTTAGCGGCGGGCAGCGAGGGAGAACGCGGTCTACGAAAACTCCCTATTGGGGAGTTTTCGTAGACCGCATTTCCCCCTCCGCTAAGCCCTCCGCGACGAAGAAGCCGCTACTGCGCCTGCGCGCCGATGTCCTTGACTGTAGAGTTCCGGGTATCGTAGCGGGTTGCAGAGAGCGTTGCGGGACGGTGAAAGCCATTTATGAAAACTCAATATTTTACACAGCGGCAAAGAGAGGTACGGCTTCCAGGCCAGGGCTGGATTGAGGTACGTGCTAAGGGGGCTGCAGCCCAGGGGCCCCGACTTGGGGGGGGGGGGGGCAGGGGCAGGCTAAAGATCGCGGGAAAAAAAATAAACCTAACAAATCTTTCGCTTAAAAAATCGATGCATAACATTTTTAAAGTCGTAGAATTCATTAGATGATTGCGTTCCCTTCGCCTTAAAATAGTAATTTACGCAAAGTGTTCAAGGAGTGTGACCCTTTATTGTGGGATAACATTGCCCAAAAGAATGACTAAAGAAGGTAAAAGTGTCAAAAATTGGAGGTAGCTTAGGCTTCCCCAAATCTACTGTGCTACCAGTCATACCATCATCATCATCGTTTTCATCATCATTATGAGAGCCTCAAAATCAAGCTTAGCCCAGGGCCCTGGAATCTCTTAATCCGGCTCTTCTTCCAGCACCTTTGGTTTCAGACTACAGCCTTGGGCATCTAAAGCGTCTCTTGAAAGGCAAGCATCTCTCGCGTACGCAAGCGGGAAAATTATTAAATTAAAATCTCGAAAACTTTTGTAACATAAAAGGTTAAAAGCGCCAAACAACAAGGACGAAGAAGAAAACACACAGGCTAGCGCCTGCCCGTACCGCGTGTGTTTCTTCTTCGTCCTTCATGCTGTCTCTGCGTTATGTACCGAGTGAGACGGGCACATCGTAGAACTTAAGCGCTGTCGCGCCATAGGCGGTTACTATAAAAGGTAAGAAAGGCCGCTCTGGCTGAAGGCGACTCGGTGTTCGAATGCGCTGGCACGGTGCGCGAAACCCTGGCCCGGTCTCGTGCCTCACGTGCCCGTGCACTCGCGCCAGGGTCGCGTCGGGGTCGATACACTGCAGTCTGTTGTGTCTGTGTCGTGTGTGTGTCTGTGTCAGTGGAATTCCAAGGATAAAAGTGAACCTTTTTCTTTTAGTCTCTCCTTCGCAAAATTTGATGACGGAGCTGTGGGGACCGCGCCAACATTGCGAGTCCGTCATCATTTGTGATCCCCGCTGTGAAAATATTTAAATGCTGCTCATAGAAAAAAATTGGGTTGTGGGGATATTTATACAGCGTGTAGTTGGTCAGCCATTTAAAGTTGCGACGAGTCACTCGCTGTAGATGAGCAATTTAGCCAGTGCAGTACAACCGCTAGCCTGGGGTCTTTAACGTGCACCACGCAGTAGTGATACACGACCGCACGCCGCTCCACGCGCGTCGAACTGGGTGTGCGCTTTAGCCCACTCGGCCACCGATCCCCTTGCTGCTCATAGAGTGGACACCAATTCTGCGTAGGCATCCGATTTTGGCTCGTGACAATCAATGCCTCTCGACATGCATTCGTGTAGTGGCTCGTGCCCAATCGCTGGGATGACGGGAATAGCCGAACCTTACCAATCTGTGGAACTCAGCGCGCGCCCTGTGCTCTCCCAATTAACCCCAGTGCGTGGCTATCTTAAAAACAAGAATGGGCTCCAGATCACGTGGCCGCCTTTTCTGGCTTTGAGTTGATGGGGTAAACGATGTTCGCTTTCCTCAAATTTTTTCTGCGACTGCCACTGCTTAAATTTAAAAAAAATAAACTACGCGTGTTTCGCAGGTTTTAAATGTCAGAAAATAATTCTAATCCGTATTTATTGAAAGCAGAAGAATTGTTTCATCGCCCCTTTAACATGGTTTGCCACTGACGTCATCGCACTATATGCTGGTGGTCATTGCAATTTATTCTTGCTGAAAATCAAATCCAGTTGTGCAAATTGCACGCTGCAGAAGGTTCACGCTCAGTGCAAGTCATGTATTCAAGAGACACAAATTATTCTTCGGTTGATGCAGCGTCCCGAGGAACGGCGCGAGCGTCTGGCACCGCGAAAACGCGCTTCCTGGCAGCAGTGTTTTAGAAAACAAAGTAGTTTCCGGGAGCACTCTTTTTGGTCTGTTCCGAAGATGAGGAGCAGAGGAAGCTTTACAAAAAAGTAGGCTATTTCAGCCCTCTCCTCCCTCCCCCCCCCCCCCCCCCACCCCACTTCCCCCCATATTTGTTTTTCGATGCTTCCTTAGAGAATATTTATTAAATTCGACAATTCTATTTGTGTCATTTGTCACCAGTAATCCTCCATTTCTTTTATTTTGCACCCAAAAACTGTGAAGTTTAAACACAACACTGAGGTGGTCAAACTTTGAGGAAGAACATAAGAACAACACTCCAGTGAGATTTAGAGCGGCCGCCAACGTTCGGCTGTCTCTCTGAGGCCACTGGGATCTTTGTCTTCAGGTATCCCTCCCGTGCACACTTGTAGTTCTATTTATCGTTAGATTAATTTGTCACATTTAGTCCCTTGAATTGCTTTCATACTCGTGGACAACTTTGTGAGACAGTTCAGCAACAACGAAAACATATCTGAGTGCCAGAATGGTGCGCACAGGTAAAATAGGTAGTGCAACATTTTTTGTACTTCGAGTAAACACATCTAAGAAGAGCTAATCCCTGACTTTGGTCATGTAGTGACCGCTTACGAAGAGAAGAGGAGAACGAGGCGCGGTCACGAGGACCGGGCAACGACCATCGCGAGCAGCGGAGACGAGACTATCAGAACGACTTAAGCCAGGCTGTAAATATTGTAAATAAAATACGTGATGTAGAGGAACACACCTCTACAAATTGGTGACCCGGTAACAAGAGACAACTGCCCTGACCCAGCCACACAGCTCCAGAACCTTGGTTTTCGGTGAGCTCAGCTTTCTACTTGCAGCATGAGTCAAGGCGATGACACCGGCTCTGCTCAGACCCCGTCAATCTTGGGGACGACGACAACGACCATTAAGTTTCCCGAGTTCTGGTCGGCCGACTCCGAACTATGGTTTCTAACGACAGAATCCATTTTCCGAAAGCACAGAATTACGTCGTCCCAGACGAAGTTTGATTACGTAGTTTCGGCTCTTCCGCAAGCAACAGCGGCCATGGTACGGGACATACTGCGCTCACCTCCAGACGACCAACCTTACGAGAAACTACGAGAGGAGCTGATACGACGCACAACGGAATCCGAACCGCGCCGACTGCAACAGCTTTTGACGTCCGAGGAGTTGGGCGATCGAAAGCCTACCGAATTTCTTCGACGAATAGAACAGCTCCTCGGAGACAAAGCAACAACAATTGACACAGCAATTCTGAGGGAGCTGTTCCTTCAACGCCTTCCAGCCCAAGTGCGCATGATCTTGAGCGCAACAACGACAGACTCGATTGCCACTCTGGCTCGTATGGCGGACCAGATTATGGATGTAGGTGGTTCTAGCATTTCCGCACTGGAACAAAGTACATCAGCACCGCCACCTACGCCATCTGAGGTTGGAGCTCAACTCACTCAAATCATGGACTTCAACAAGCGCATGGAGGTCAGGGTGGACCAGCTGAGTCAAGAGCTCCACAGGCTATGCGTACGACCGTCGCCTTCTCCGACCGCGAAAGAGAATGTCCGTCGCCACCAGAACTACGCACGCCACGAGCACACCGACTCCGAGTCAGAGGTATGCTGGTACCACCGACGCTATGGAGAACACGCAAGACAATGTCGCTCGCCGTGTACTTACTCGGGAAACGGCACGGGCACGCGCTGAAGGCCGCCAGCGTCGAGAGCCCCACCTCAGGTCGACTATTCTACGTCACCGAACGCCGAACGAAGGTTCGTTTCCTGATAGACACTGGTGCCGAGGTAAGCGTTGTGCCCCCTACGATGGAGGAACGTCGGCAACGCCAAGAATCTCCGCCACTCCAGGCAGTAAACGGGTCTTCAATCAAGGCGTACGGAGAAAAGTCGCTGACACTGGACATCGGGCTCCGCAGGACGTTCCGCTGGCTTTTCATCATCGCCGACGTCCAACAAGCCATAATTGGAGCAGACTTCTTGCGAAGGTTCGCCCTCACAGTTGACATGAGAAGGAACATGCTCTTCGACACCGACACGCAGCTTAGCGTCCAAGTTCTCTTATCAAAGGTGACGCCTCTCAGTCCGTCTCTCCCACGAGCGGAAGTGGACACTCCATGGAAGAACGTTGTCAACGAGTTTCCTCAAGTCTTCCGCCCACCGGTCCCTGATGAAAGCGTGAAGCACAACGTCACCCATCACATTGAGACCAAGGGTCCCCCGGTTTTCGCAAGACCACGACGTTTGACAACCGACCGTTTTCGGATTGCCAAGGATGAGTTTGACCACATGCTCGAACTTGGTTATATACGGCCTTCTTCGAGTCCGTGGTCTTCCCCACTCCACATGGTACCAAAAAAAGACGGAGACTGGCGACCCTGTGGGGACTATCGAGCACTAAATAAGGCTACAGTGCCAGATCGCTACCCGATACCACATATTCAAGACCTCGGCGGCATGGTAGAAGGGGCCACTATTTTCAGCAAAGTGGATTTGGTTAAAGCCTACCACCAAATCCCCATCGAACCTACAGACATCGCCAAGACTGCGATCGTCACACCGTTTGGTTTGTTCGAGTTCTTGAGAATGCCGTTTGGACTTCGGAACGCCGCGCAAACCTTCCAACGTTTTGTTGATCAAGTTCTTCGCGGCTTGACATTCACATTCGCTTACATCGATGACATCTTGGTGTTCAGTCGCACACCTGAAGAACACGCCAACCATCTTCGACAGCTCTTTTCTCGGTTGCAAGAATACGGGCTCGTCGTCAATGCGACAAAATGTGAGTTCGGTGTCAAGGAAATACGTTTTCTTGGACACCACGTAGATAGCCGCGGGATCCGAACACTGCCTGAGACGGTCGATATCATCAAAACCTTTCCAACACCGACGACGACAACGAAGCTCCGTGAGTTCTTGGGGCTTTCTAATTTTTATCGTCGATTCATCCCACATTGCGCTCATATAAGTCAACCACTTTTCGCAATGCTGCAAGGAAACAAGACGAAAACGTCACTACTGCAGTGGAATGAAACCGCCCATCATGCCTTCGAGGCAGTTAAAAATGCCATTGCCAACGCCACGCTCCTAATACACCCGAAGCGCCACGCACCCATCTCCATTATGGTTGACGCCTCTGATGGTGCTGTGGGAGCTGTTCTACAACAGCAGATAGAAGATAACTGGCATCCACTGGCATTCTTCTCAAGAAAACTTTCACCAACAGAAGTTCGCTACAGCACCTTTGGGAGGGAGCTGCTGGCTATATACCTCGCAATCAAGCACTTCCGGCATTTTGTTGAAGGCCAAACGTTTTTCGTCCTGACCGACCATAAACCGCTGACATTTGCACTAACATCCAACAGCACAGCACACACTCCGCGAGAGGTGCGGCAGATGGCTTTCATCTCAGAATTCACGACCGACATCCGCTTCGTCAAGGGCACAGAAAACGCTGCGGCTGATGCGCTCTCCAGGATCGGTGTGAATCGATGCTCCTTCGAGCCTCATCTGGTCCCCTATGGGGAGCTTGCAGCAGCCCAACGCGCTGATGCCGAACTCCAAAAGCTCCGAACAACTTCAGCAACACTTGTCTTCGAGGATGTGCGGATGCATGGCTCTGACGACACGATAGCATGCGACATGTCGACAGGACAACCTCGACCATTTATTCCCGCCCATTTACGCCGGACAATCTTTGATTCCCTCCATGGCCTATCCCACCCAGGAATAAGAGCCACGCAACGTCTTATTGTGCCAAGATTCATCTGGCCGCGCATCAACGCTGATGTGCGGGCATGGACCAAGACATGTGTGCAATGTCAGCGTGCAAAGATACACCGGCATACCGTCACACCATTAGGCGCGTTCAACCCACCAGATGCCCGCTTCGCCCAAATTCATGTTGACATTGTAGGACCGCTTCCCCCATCGCATGAATACCGCTACATCTTGACCGCCATAGATCGTTTTACGCGGTGGCCCGAGGTCGCTCCGATGAGAGACATCACAACACAAACAGTGGCGCAAACGCTAATTGAAATGTGGGTAAGCCGATTTGGCGTTCCCCAAACCATCACCACCGACCAAGGACGACAGTTCGAGTCATCACTGTTTCGAAGCCTTTCCCATTTTCTCGGAGTCAAGCACATCCACACCACAGCGTATCATCCGATATCCAATGGCATGGTAGAACGATTCCATCGTCAGCTCAAGGCAGCAATCAAGGCTCAGCCAAACAGCATTGCATGAACGGAAGCCCTACCATTAGTTATGCTCGGCATACGAACAGCTTTCAAAACGGATATTAACTGTTGCACGGCCGAGTTGGTGTACGGTACGTCACTCCGTCTGCCAGGAGAATTCTTCAACCAATCAAGTGACACCGAAATTGAGAGTGCCGAAAACTATGTAACACGACTCCGAATCCTCATGCAGGACCTCCGACCTACCTACACAAGGGTACCGTCGACACGTTACACGTCCATTCCGGCTGATCTTCTGCTCTGTACACACGTTTTTCTCAGAAATGACGGAGTCAAGAAACCCCTACAGCCCACATACGATGGACCGTTTCAGGTTCTGAGACGCAGTGACAAAACGGTGACACTTCTGGTAAAAGGCAACGAGAAAGTCGTCTCGTTAGACAGAGTTAAGGCTGCCCACCTTGACTCCGATTTTTGTGTACAAGATGCAACACCGTTTCGAAGACCTCGACAGGCTCAGTTCCAGACAGGCAATGCATGGAACTTGAGTTGGGACAAGACCTGTGAAACCTCACGACAATGGCTTCCTCAGGAACGTAAACGCTCGTCACCTCCGCCTCCTCACTAGGGGGGAGTACTTGTAGTGACCGCTTACGAAGAGAAGAGGAGAACGAGGCGCGGTCACGAGGACCGGGCAACGACCATCGCGAGCAGCGGAGACGAGACTATCAGAACGACTTAAGCCAGGCTGTAAATATTGTAAATAAAATACGTGATGTAGAGGAACACACCTCTACAGTCACTTACAAAACACCCGTTAGTTTTTCTATCCACTCAATGGCAGATGCAGAAAAAAGAAAGGAAAGAAAGTTCTTTCTCTTCGTCAACTTGATTTTAGAACAAGCGGCCACGTGATCTGAAGCTAATTGTGTACCGTCAGTGTTTATCATAGTCGTGCGCTGGGGTTGGCAAAGAATAAAGCATACGTTGAGCTTTAGACATTGTTAGATTTCGGCTATTCTCATCTTTGAACACGAGCCATTACCGAATGTTTCGCGATGCTGATTGTCATGAACCCGAGCAGTCGACTCGGGCTCATGGCAGTCAAGTGTGTCACGGTGTCGCGTGACTCGCGGTGAGAAGTTGTGACGCCACGTGACATCACGGCGTCAGCAAGCTAATAAATCTTGTGACGTTCTCAATTTAACTCGACTTGACTCAGTGAGTCAGGTAACTACGTGACATTACTTGACAGCACATATTGACACCATGACGCCACGTAACCACGTGACATATGACTAATCATAGTGATAAGAGCGACACGAAAAGCCACAATTTCTCATACATTCCGATTCGGTATATGATAATTTGAACCCTCCCCCCCCCCCCCGCCCGCCCGGTTCCGGAGCCCCTGTCAGTGATATTGCCATGCGCGTTATCGAGCGAGCGCGTGGCCTAATGGTTACCGCGCTTGGCTCTCGCGCGCGGAGGCTCCGGGTTCAATACCAGGGAGCGGACTCCTCTATTCTTTATTCTTTCAACTTGACAATCTCGTAAGTTCGAGAACCTTGTCGTCTGATCGAGTTACGAATGTTCTATGAGCCGAACGTTCTACGCCGAATGTTCCAGAAACCCACGCGGGTACAAAAGGTGCTCCGAGTGGCGGACCGGAGTTAGTCTCGCCCCAGCGCTCGATCCTGCTGTTTCGCCTACATCGACGCCTGCAACGCTAGCCTTTCTCTATTTTGTTTTGGGCACAAGTTTGCCCCAATAAACGTACAGTCTCTTCAGTTATTCGCCTCCTCATCATTTGTCATTCGTGACAATATCCTGCTCCTTATAGTTGGACTGCATAAAATAGCCCTACGATACTTTTTTTTTCGTTTTGTGTTGTCGCGAGCTAATAAACCATTGTGGTAACCTAGATTTGAGCAGCTGTATAGTTGTCGTTGTCACTGACGTCCAGTCTTGGGTAGTAACGCGTTACTAGTAACGCGTTACTGTAATTTCGTTACTTTTTTGGTAACTTGTAACTGTAACGAGTTACTTTTTTCTGAGGTAACGATGAAAGTAACGACGTTACTTTTGTCGTTACTTTTCAGATTTTTATGAATAATATATCACTGAACGAGTACTATTTAGCTACATCTTGCACTTTCCAAATCGTCTGTTCCGACATTTCGAGCGTCGAATTGGCCTTGCACAATCTTGTGAATACGTTCTTTGTCGCGAGTCACGACCCGAATATAGCCACGTGTAGATTTGATAAAAAAAAATCTAGTTATCTTTACGCACGCGCTTGTACTTTGTGACTGAACACTTACATCTTAGTGTTTTGAAGCACTATCTATGTAGTGGGTTTTTTTTCTGTACAAACGCTTTTTAATCGGGTGAATCAACCGTGAAACAACAATACACGCGGAGGGCACTGCGCATATTTCGCATTTTGATTTGCGCCACTACTCTGGCCTGGAAACTTTCAAACACTAATTTCGAGAAGCAACTGCTGCTAAGTTACAATATGAAGTAAAAAGCGTACTTTTTTCATTTTATGCAATAAAACTTTGTGAGGGGCGTTTTCTAGTTTTTCCTAATTTTTTGTGTTATAGAAAAGTAATTGAATAGTGACGTCGTTACTTTTTAAAAGTAACTGTAACTGTAACGAGTTACTCTTTTGTTGCGGTAACTGTAACAGTAACTTCGCTACTTTTTTCTGAAAGTAACTGTAACTGTAACGAATTACTTTTTAAAAGTAACTTACCCAAGACTGCTGACGTCGATACAAATTACGCAATGCGAAAGTATCTTCAAAAGTAATTGAATTACATTTTCAAGTATTTGTACTCTACTCAAGATACATTACAGTGAATGTAACTTGAGTAGTATTTTAAATACTCTATGAAGCAGATATTTCGTAACTTAACTCAAATACCTTTATCGAGTATTTTGTCCAACACTGGTTTCGACCCCCTCCCCCCTCCCTCCCCCCCTGCCTACACCTCTTGCACCGCTGCAGAAAAGTGCAGGACAATGTATAGGGTGGCTCAAGTCACCAGGCTCGATTTAAAATGAACCGTAAAAATCGACACCTGCACGTAGCCATCTAAGCTTTTCGTCAAAGGTGTAATTCACAGGTCAGTTTTTTCTTGTAAAATTATAAAGCGTAGCTCTCTTTCTGTAAAAAATAAGGCCAAGAAACTTGCCAGGGTCTACGGCGGGCAGCAATGCAGACGACAGGGTTCCAGTAGCGGGATGTGTTTGGCGTTCGTATTGATAGATGGCGCTACCTCCTTATCGCGACGGCTCGCGACCTCCGTGGTTTATTAAAATGAATATAATCTTTTTGAAATGTACCTTCGGTTAAAAAATCAATGCGAACAATAAAAACAAAACTTTAAGTAAAAAAACGCGTCTCCATAACGGCGGCGCTTTTGCTGCCAACGGATTTCGTCTGCGTGTCGTCTGCTTTCTTTCGCTGGTCGGCTGCACCTTCAGACGCTGCTCCCGACGCCATCTATCAATACGAACGTCAAACACACCCCGCTACTGGACTTGGTCGTCTGGGTCGCCGCCCGCCGTAGACCCTGGCAAGTTTCTTGGCCCTAATTTTTACTAAAAAAGAACTACGCTTTGTAATTTTACAAGAAAAAACCGACCTGTGAAATACACTTTTGACGAAAAGTTTAGATGGCTACGTGCAGGCGTTGATTTTTACGGTCCATTTTAGATCGAGCCTGGTGACTTGAACCACCCTATACTTCCGGTGTTTGTATTGAGATACGACCGGAAGTACACCGCCCTACGCTTTTCTGCACCGGTGCAGGAGGTGCAGGGAAATCGAACGCAGCTAGTGCTAACACGTTTTCAAGTCCGGCTTCAGTGCGCCGCCATCTTGTTCAGTAGGGTGCGCTCGACGCCTTAGCAAGGATTCGTAATCGGATTATGACACGTCCAAGCGCACCCCAGCCTAGCAAGATGGCAGGGCCCTGAAGCCGGACTTGCAAACATGTGTAGTGTGCTCTCTAACCGTCGACGACGGCGCCTATTTCAGTTGTTAGTCGGACTACAGATGGCGCTACAAGCGTGCTGGATTGATAAGGGTCATGAAAAGCCGTCCCTATTCGCACTTTCGCACTTCGAGTGCGGATAGTGGTGGATTTTAAGCTTGTTCACACAGTTGCGTTCGAGTGTGACTGCAACCACTTGCACCTCGTTAAGACAGCACGTGCAGCTGCGCCGCTGCTATCGGCGACCTGCGATGCAGTTTGGCCGCGACACGTTGCGCCATCCCAGCGGCTGCAAAATAAAGAGACTGGAGGTAGGCCAGGCCTGCGCGGGTCGCGGGGAGCTGCGGGCGAGCGCATCCGGCAAGCACATGTGAACGTTGCATTTCGGATCGGCGTGAGCTGTTATGGAACCGTTTTTCGTAAAAGTAAGTCCCCAATTTCACGACTCTATGACCTCACCGGGTTCCTCTAACATCTCGCCTGCTCCTCGAGTTCCCCCAAAGAAATAAACATTGCTACTGCTGCATGAAAGACGGCCACCCTCGCGAAGGTTACTCAAGCGTCAAACTCACCACTTCCCCTTGAGATCTTCGGGAAGCGACACGGCAACAAAGTGGTTACTGCAGTGCGACGCATCAAATAAGTGAATTCCGAAAACCATTGAAACGAAATACGCGGGCGCAGGAAAGTGGTCAGACCAGACCTCGTTTTGCGCAGACTCCTCCGGCAAACTCTTTAGCCCCATACAAGTTGTGTACAGGTCACTTTGTCCCCGCAAGGAAGCCAATGAACGGGCCGGTGTGGCTTCGCTGTGACGTCGAGAATCAGGCGATCAGGTCTTTCAGCGAAAGGCCGTCGGCTGCCAGCACTCTAATGCCGTTCAGCTTGCGCGTAGATTTTCTTAAAACCGCCAAACCTGCGAGTTTCAGATATTTGGTTACTGGCTGGTTTTCTTCGTTTCGGCAACCGATTTAATGGCAAGTCTGGTACCAATGGGCGGCGTGCAGAAAGCAGGATGCTGAGTTTTTTTATGAAAACGCTCGTGGCATATTATCAGCAGCCGCCGCACTTTGTTCCTGTCGCCTTTACCTGGCTTTGGAATGTGCGTGCGATTTGCGGCAGCGTACAGGTTTGGTTCCTGTTACCATTGTTAGTGTGTGAGGCGTCGAGAAGAGACGGCGAGCGCGAAACTGAAGGCGGCCGGCGAAGAAGAGGGCGTACGCGCGAGGCTGGGACGAGCAGGTGACAGATCCGTTCTGGCTGCGGTCTGTTATGGTGAGCAATTCACCAGCGAGTTCGGATCAGGACCGGCGGAAGCGGCGGGCCTGACCATTCCGGCCTGAATACAACGATCCCCGGAGTGGTTCGTAACGCGGAACTCTGGCGCGATAACCCGGAATTGCTTCTTCTACCGCAACACTGGCGGCTGCAGGAAGAGACGTGCAGTCTGAACCTGGACATCGCTGCAGGCTTTCAAAGCGAAACGACAACCTGGCGTCGTACGGTTGGTTCACGACTTTCGAAGACGAACAGCAGGATGTATCAGCAAACCGACCCGTTTCGCCCGCGTACTCATTGTGTTGTTTCGCCACTGGAGATGGGTGGCCTGAACCGATCAGGCGTACAAGTAATTAAGACAACAAACTGGGTATCGCGTGGCTGACTCTGAATATTCTCTGAACACCCAGACCTACCTCAAACTCGAAGATCTTAAAAAAACCGCATAAAGACAGGGACGCAAGCCTGGTGCACGGATACACGCCACGGGGACGCTGAAATCAGTCGCCGCCGCTCGCGACAGGCGAATTGGCGCCCCCATTAACTGGGGAACGCCTCGCTTGTGGCGCTGAATGCAGTACTCTCGTGGCACTGCCGCTGTTGCCGGCTGCGCTTTGGCGACATTTTACGGCAGGCCAGTGGGGAGTGCTGTATACGTACCGGCACAGCGCAACACAGTCGACACCAGCCTTGTGAACTCGCCTTTATCCGCACTCCGAGTCCCGTGTTGAGGTGGACTTTTCCGCGCTCCGAGTACGTGAGTGCGGATTGCGTCTGGGGCGCGGTGCTACACCGGAGGTGCGTTAGTGCAGACCGTGCTGAAACGCGGACACTGCCGCACGGAGGTACCGGACGTTGCGTTGCGTCGAAGCGCACAGAAGGTGTATGGTTTGCCTTATCCGCACGCCAACGTGTGGCGGGATTTTTCGCGGAAAACTTTGAACAGAGTGGCTTAGAAGCTCTCAACGCCGTGTTGAGTCGACACTGGCGTGTTGGCAGCCTCGACGAGTCTATGGAAATAATGGCGCTGGATCTCTCTACACCGAGGCTGCCGAGTGCTTGAGCAACCTTTTGTTCATACTGGTCAGACAACATTTGTACTGGCTCACTCGATACCCTCGGCGTATGAGACCAACGCGTGGCTCCTGACGTCACGCCGCATGCGCTTCACTTCACGCGAATCTGGGTTTCCGGCGCCGGCTGCAGTGCCCGCATGCGCACTGGCGCGGGCTCTGGAAGCAGCGTGCTGGCTATCCTTTCAACATCACTTGCAAGTGTTATTTATTTATGTATTTAGTCCCTCAATTGCCGAAGGCATTCCAAAGGGGAACGGACCAAAGTAGCGCATAAATACCTGTCGGTATAAACGGATAACCTATACATATATTTTAAAAAAAACGAAAACAAAAATATAATCATAGACAACGTGTTTTTTCGTCGGCGCTCTCGAGTTAGCCGGCGATAAGTACGGAAAGTGATTCCAGTCCAGTGATGACATGGGTATAAAGTGGAGAACAAGGTTGATATACACCAGCAACGTGGGATACTTATACTTTCCTTCGGTGATCATTTGAATGAGACATAAAGATGGTTCTGTTAACAGATGCTGGAGTAGGTTGGTTGGATAATCCTATTCGTGACTTTAGACGAGAAGGAGAAGGTCAGGAAAGCCACAAAAGATTATTTTTCATTGTTTACGCACACAAGTGCGGTGGCCAATTAGACAATGCGAAACTTGAAGCTAGAACTATTTTGAACGACTTCTAGTGATAAGAGCAAGTGTTTTTGGCTAAATCACAGATGAAGACAACCTACTCAATTCAGTGGACCAAAGACGCGAAACAAGTTTTATGGACCAGAAGGTGCACCAAAAGAAAGTTTCTTGTAAAAGCCTTGCGATTAGCTGTGTTCATTATGTACTCAAATGCATAAAGCGTTTCATGGAGGTTATTGGCACTGTAGCCACACAAGGTATTTATATGAAAGATACAATTGTCCAGCAACTTTCGATGGTAAGACGGACAAGTGTTATTCTGTCGTGATAATCTCACAATTCCAGAACTGCTAGTACACTTCATTGCCATTTATCCCACCAATGAAAATATGATCAAAAATCGGTTGGTGATTGGACATCAAAATCATTATTAATTTCCAGAATAAATATACACCGGTCGATCGCCCGAACAGACCAGCTTCAGGGGATGACACATGCAAGTGGGTCGTGACCAAGGTAAGGAACAAAGAAGCCTAATTGCCAGGCGAACAAATTTGCCAAGAGGTCTGGTAAGGGACAGAAGTTATGCAGTAACCCTGAACAAGTGAAACGATTAGTGAAAAAGTTGATCAAATGGCACATCATTATTAATATTGAGAACCCCAAATTCTACAAAGCCAATGTGAAACCTTAAAATGTACAGAAAAATCTAAAGAATGCGCAATCGACCTGAGATGAATGATCAGGACAGTATGAAAGATACAGTAAACGCGATAGGGTAATGCGCAGACATTAAAGTGACAGTATGAGAATAGATTATGTGTTCAAGGCTGCAAGGGACACTTGTTAGTGACATTAGGCGATGGTCTGGAATACGGTTATGCCTTTTTTATGAACAAAGAAATCGCACCACCTCAGGAAGTATCTGGCTCCGTGGGGGCACATTCAGGTATGGACGGCCGTCGGCGTGAATTTGAGCAAGAGAATTATTGGCGTCTTCATAAAGTTCGTCCTTCGTTTGAAACGCGACTTTTTATCGCCCGATTAAAGGGCGATTTGCAAAGAGAATTGCGGGCGCTGATAGAGCATTTCAGTCAAAATTACTTCCTCGGTATAAAACGAAGACTACGAAACTACTGGCTCGTTTGGGGAAAATTACAAAAACAGCGACAAGTCGCTAAAGGAGGTGTAAGCATGTCCAATCGCGTAAGTCTGGGTTTATAACTCGTGCACGAAGAAGGCTGAGTCAGGACGCGAACAAAGAAATAACGATCCCGATGATAAACAAAAATTAATAGCAAAATAAATTGCACGCTATGGGTTCTCGTTGGTGCGCGGGGAACTTCCAAAAAATGTCGTCAGCAATTAAAATTCTAAACGATGATGGGCACCTGACAGCGACCACTCAATTTATCTGAGATGAAAAACCATTTTCATGGTCTTCTGCAGGTAACACGAACCCCTTGGGGCCGCCTATAGAGTATCCGCTGCCGCAACACCGTTGCTGATCGTCACGTTCTTCGAAAGGAAAACCTTGCGTCCTTTGGAAGACAATCGGACGGGCATTAGCTCTACGGGTGCTACGGATGACGTTCTAATAGCGGCGGCGAAGCCCGTCGCTGAAACCTGGGTTAACGCTACAAAAAGGTGCCTTAATTAACCCCTTCAATTTATTGTACAGCTGACGTGAAGGTTGGGTTGCCATTCGCACGATGCTCACGTCGACATCGGCCACGCCAGCCTCCTGCAACAGGCCTCGCCAGCCAGTCACCACCACCAGACTGAACGCGGTTTCCAAACTGAACCTTTCCTCGGCGAAGATGAAGTTCTCAATGTCGCCGTGCTGGCATAATCGTGCGGCAACGGTTTAAGTTAAAACGTAACAACGAAAAAAAAAGGGCTGATAAGACTTTTTTTATTATTACAGTGCGCATAAATGATAGACGAAGGGGTACCGCTGCGTCCGGATCGCCTCTGGCGGCGCAGTGCCATATGTCCCCTTGAACGCCGGGAAGGTCAGTTGCTGCAGCCTGAACGCAGCTCAATCGTGACAACTGAGAATGCGTTTTAGGTCAGACCCTTTCGCTATTGCTCCACAGCAATTGGAATGGGGCATCCGGTCGATAAAGAAACGGCAAATCCAAGCAAGCCACGCTATTCGTTTCTTAAGGTGACAGGACAATAAACGTATTTTAAGATAAACATATCTTAAGCCGCTGCGGTCAGGCTCCCTTCGCAGACGGCGGCGATTGGTTCTGCAGGGTGCTTGTGCCAGGAAAGCAGACGCTCTGGATTTCTCAGAGTGAAATTAATTCTCCATCGCATTAATGCCTGCGTCGGCGGCACGGTGTACTGACTCGGCAAATAACAATCGTCAGAAAAAACAAAAACGGAATCGTTTAGTTTCCTTACTTGCCTCTCCGTGCAGCTGACCAAACGCCATGCGTTGCCCCCAGAATCAGGACGCATTTTCACGTGAGCTGGTGCGGCCCCTCCACACACCTCCTGCAAGGTCTTCGTGCCGCACAGGCTATGCAGAACAACGGAAACCGATTTTTGCCTGATGGAACAGTGTCAGTGCATTGCTGGTGACTGCTCATCACGCCAAACAACATGCGCGGCGCACGTATTTTTACCCAAGATGACGCCACGAAAACCAGCCACGGAAGTTCGTCTGCTTCTGGCGCGGGTTCCCGATGCGTGTGGGCAACATAACGCTGGGTGCTTTAATTCAGAGGATCGCATTGGGCAGACCTCAGGGCGGCATGCTTTGAGATCGACACACTATCGCTGGCTGGGGTATCGGGAAGCTCGCTCTCTGACGTCACCACAACTCCCCTACAGGAAAAGCAGACGAACTTGCGCTCCACACTGAACATTTGTTCTCCCTCGTCTGTACCTGCTCTGTTCGTGTCAGTATTCCATTACAACGAATAGAATAGCGAGAAGAAAGCACTAGATGAAGGCAATGAATTCAGGTGACGGTCCAGTAAAAAGCACGGTAGCGACACTTTCCGTGCGTGAAAGCGATGGTTTTATGCTTGAGTTGCAAAAAATTCAAGATGGCGACATAACCAAATTCGAAGGCAGGGCAATTGCGGTAATGCGCTGGGTTATTACAATGCGCTTCCTGTAAACTCAGCTGGCGCTAGTCTGCTGTTACTGTTCCCAAAGCAGACAGCAAGCAGTCAGAAATTGACTTCCAGTAATGCATTTCTGTGGGAAAAAGCGAGTGCATTTTCTCTCTGCGCTCAATTGCTAAATTTAATGCCCAGAATAATTTGCCGTACTGAGCGCAGCGAGACATTTCTCGGTCAAGACAAGCCATTAGAGTCGGATGCAGCGATTTTCTTCAAATTCATCGCATTAAAGCAGTACAAACAGAAAGCTGCATTGCTGACGTGTTTTTAGCCGCACTGTCTGGACATGACTAAGCAGGAACACGGCGTCGACGCTTTCAACATGGAAGTACACCCGGCGTACCAGCTCGAACGAAGGACATGTGGAAGTAAGGCAATAAGGAACTGCAGTAACCCTGAATGCTATGACCCTTGTGCGCGGGCGATCAAAATAATTGAAAACCATATGCTGTGGTGCAATAATAAGTACGCCATTCTTTCTGCTCAATATGTGTACGGCGTCTTGTTCTCGGTTCAATCATCATACACCTCAAATCTTCACCACCGTAGAGAGAAGCCAGAGAACAGGTGCCAGTAAACGCCTGACATAGGAAATAATTAGGCTGAAACGCCTTTATTATCCACGTATCTATGTTGCTCGAATGTTTCTTGCTCGATGACAAAGATGCGGCAAGTCATTACTAAGCGGCAACAGGACGGGCATATTAGCAATATATAAGCACTCACCGAAATGCTAGTAAACCTTGAACACACTCTACATTCACTATCGATCGTTAGTTTGCGCTAGAATCGTCGCTCGTTTTCACATACCTTCCTTGAAACAGAGGTTGGGCGCTGAAATAGAGCGAATTTTATACATCGTTCAGTGATAAAGAAAATGCCTGTCACCAGCCACCACCTTTCACCCAATACTGAATAAAGGCATATCCTAACGGGTCCAATCGAAATGACAAAAGTTATTCGTGTTATTTTCCAGCGAAGAACAAAATTCACGCGTTTGCCATAGGAATACTGGGAGATAAAAATATGAACTGCATGCTGTCACCTGTTGCAACCGAGTCGTAGACACTAGCGCCAGCTGAGCTACGCTGATTTATTACGCTCTATGCCGTGTCACTCCCAGGGTCGCTAAACTCGTCGGACTCAAAAAAGATTCTTTGTGTTATGACACTGAGTGGAAGACGAAAGATTGCCGCAAAGTTGATATTTTCTAACAAACCCGCAGATCCGTGTATCTTTCGTGACGTTTTCGTGAAGGGTGAAAAATCTCCACTCCCTACTGTTTGCCAGATGAAGACGGCGCGAGGAACTGGGGTGACAAATAGTTCCGCCATGCAATATCTCCGATAAAGAAGATTATCAGATGCGACTTGGTGATCTAGAAGCACAGCGGAAGCAGGCAATTGCATTTTCTAAATCAACACAAATGAAGCTGATAGTCTGATATCGTTCATATTTCACCGATAAGCCCCAGTTTTACTTAAAAAAGCGTCTGTCGTTCCTTTTATTTATCTCCCGTGAGTGTAGCCCGACATGGCTGGGTCACAGCAGCCAGTGGCATTGTCTACCCCGGATAGTTTCGCTCCAGGCAGTTGTCCCCATCAACGGGATAAAATCATTTTATAGTGAACTTTCAAAGTTAACCAGCTGATTCGGTTGCTGCGTTCATCGCGGATATAAGAGTAATGTCTGTTTGTTAATGACGGTGATGTTTCGAGCTGCGAGGACACCAAGCTTTTATCGCACACAACCAAACTTTCCACCCATCGACTCAAACACGCACCATCAAGTTGTCACATTCTATTGATAATCCTGACCCTGACGTCAAAGGTGAACTATAAATTGACGTCATAGATGCGCCTACGCCACGAACGCAGCAAAAACCTCTCGCTTCAAAGTCTGTCATGGCCACTCGTGTAGGTTCATGGAGCAGGCGTTTTAATTTAATCTGAAGCCATTAACGAGTACTGTATAGCGCGGCAACCTCGTCATCGCTCAGTTGAAACGCCTCTAAGCAGGGTCGTCGAAGCAGAGGATCGGGGAGGGAGGACGATTCACTCCCCCCCCCTTCCCATGGCGTCGAAAGAGGGAGCAAGGAGGCATAAGGGTGTATAGGGGGGGGGGGGGGTGTCGCCCCGGCCCCGGACTATAGTATTTTACAGAGTTATAATAAAACAAACAAAAAATGACAGACGTTTACAGTTCCTCTTGTAATGCTAGGGTCGCTCACCAGGGCAGTTTGGAGGGAGGAGGAGGAGGGGAAAGTACGGAGGGAGGGTGTGCCCTTCCACCCCCCCCCCCTCCTCCGCTCCTGCCCTCCCACGAAGCGGGGAAACTAATTGGTGTTGAGGTCATGCGCTGACATCAATTTCGCTACATTCTGGCAGGCAAACGTCCGCAATGCAACGCTTTGCAGTTACGCTGACGTGACGTTGCTCATACTCAAAAACAGGCACCTAGAAGTTGCGCTCTAAAAGTTCGAGAGAAAATACCCCCCTTCGTAGTATACCATCACCCACCCTCTCTCTTTCTATTTGTGTGTGTGTTGGTCGTACCTTTTTACTTTTCTCGTTTCCTTAATTTTCTTACCATCACCCCGCCGCCCCCTCATCTCTCAGACATTACCTGCGTCTCTATACGCACTTATGGGTAACTGATGGCGGTGGCAAACGGTGGCGGAAAAGGAGGCCGCGTACACCTCGCACGGCTCACATTATGAAAGTTCAATGCGCTCGATTTCAGGCGAGGGTGCCATTATCAATAACCTTTAAAGTTGATAAACGTCACTTTGTCGTCACCAATAACTTACAAACGACAATCTTGCGACGAAAAGTTCAGGTATTTACAGCCCCGCCTATGATGCAATCTAGAAACCATTGATTCTAACGCGTAGGGATGTAGGGACACGCGGGCGCAGGCGTCGTCGTCAACCGATAATCCGCTGGCCCCTGGTGTGGTTCGCACGCTCAAATGAAGCTCCGCTTCTGGCATGCGCTAACATTCTCGCTGCGTTGCAGGCACCAGAAAACGAGATGATTGACCGGCCGGACTGAAGCGCACGCTCGCTATCTTTACGGCCTTGCAATCAGGGCAATCGCCACCCTGCCGCAATTCGCGGGGGCGCTGTCACCTCACCCTGGGCTACCCTTTGCCGTTTGCACTGAAACGCGTCTGATGATATGTAACCTTGCATGGCTTACGGCAAAGTTTTCACAACCTTACGGCACCTGATCATAAAGTTTAGACCTCAGCCACTATCTAATGCCTTCTGGGGAGCCCAAAACGGTGAATGTTTACATCTCATGATTCGGGTAAAAGGTGATAAGTAGAGACAGCGAAATGCTGGTTGCAGGTAGCTATGATAAATCTTTACCTCCAGGACTTCTGTTGAAACTCAAGCACAAAAAGAGACGGAACCCTTCTACGTGGGGCACCCTGCGGCAATACCATAATTCGTACATTCTTGTGAAATGTAAGCAGGCCCACTTTATCTGTACCGTGGTCTGCATCATCATTTTCATAGGCCGCACATGAAGTCGGTCAGCTGCTCTAGACAGGGTGTAGTAGTCTGCACGAATTTTCGCACAGTGCATATTGCAACCTAAAGTGCTTCCCGAGGGCTTATGCACATATCAGCTGATTTTTTGTTTCTGTCAGCTGACCGTCTTTGCATGGTTAATCAGATATATTCAAAGGAACTGCTTCTGGTCAGCCAGCCAAGCGCTTTGAAGTAACTGTTGTCAATGCCTATGGGCAACTTAGGATTAGCGCGTCTTCAAGATAGGGTGCAATGATCAGTTGCAGAACTTCGTTGCAGAAGACGGCAGGGTCACCTCTGCTACGTAGTCAACAGCACAACACAGGCTTCGCTCCCAAAACTCACTAATGAGTTTCGCAGATAACCCGACGTACTCCAGACAGAGTATGTCACTGACGAAGATGAGGCTCAACTTTGCTCTTTCAGTTTTCAATTCTGTTGTGCGCCAGTGCGACTGTGCTGCCAGCGCTCCAGAATCGGTGTCTGACATCACCGCCGGTATTTGCGCCGGGGAGCCTTTTCTTCGACAAGCCTGATCAAGGGCTGCTGTGACAGCCTTTCCATCAACCGTCCTCCCTCTACAGATGGACCGTAGTCGTCCGTAGCCTTGGTAGAGTCGATAGAGTGACTTAAATCAGACGAAGTTCAACAAACCGTTGCCAAAAACAACAGCCTACTGACTCCGAACACCAGCGCAAGCAGCTGGAAGGACTCTCCGGAGTGGGATAGGTGGGGTGGGTGGTTGCGCCCCTGGCGGCAAACGCGAGTAGACTATATACCTGGAGAAAAATGCCGTTGACTCCCGGGCGATTGCAAAGGCCGTAAGAAGAGAAAGAGAGCGCGCGCTTCCAGTCCGGCCGTGGATTGACATCTCGTTTCCCGCGTGACGCCAACGTCACTAGAGTCAATCGCTTTATCGCGCGAACTTATTTACTAACTGTATTTGACGAGTTTAGCGACCTATTGTGATATTGCGGCGTTACAAAAAAATGATTTGGAAGCAGGACGCGTGATAGCGTTTCTTCCGAGAAAAAAAGAAAAAAGTTTCGCAACAAAATGATACTTCCAATGCCAGGCACAAACAACTCGAGCTTTTGCAAACCTGCTCGGTGTCATAGCCCAAGCACGCGCTCTTTCGGGAAAACGGATTCTTCGTCCCGTCATTCGGTGAGCATGACCTTTGACTGCACTCAATGTCCCGCCGGACATCACTTTTTTTAAGGATCTAATCGTATTCGTTCGTCGTTCGCTGGAAATCCCTTCTATACGTCTTCCGTGATTGGATGTTTTCGTGAGCTAGGAAGAATGAACTCGGTGCTTTTTTAGAGTGCAGATGAAGAAAACTCGTTCTAAAAAGGCCGCCTGGAAATATACACATATCTTTTTAACAATCTGGTTGGGACACGCGAGTCAAAAAAATTAATTCACACGAAAAGAACAAATTAGAGCAATATTGACGGCGTGAGACTCGATTTAGCTGTAGTCACCTCCTTTCACTTGTTTTCTCTCTCGGCATTTCGGGCACGTGGAGGAAGGTGGACCGGCCGCCTTCGTTGGTGGAAGAGTTTATGACTATTCCGTGTCATGTGGGCATTGCGCGCAAATTTAAAATAAAACTCGATACCGTCAATATTGCTACAATTTATTTTTCGAGTTAAATTAATTTTTCAATACGCGTGCCTCGACCAAACTGTTCAAAAAATAAACTTTTTTCTTTCAGGAGCTCTTTAAAGAGATATCAAGCAATCTTAGAAATCTTCACGCAGAATAGGGCATGTAGCAATAATGCGCATATTCAGAATCACAGCATTACGACGTGATATATCAGTGAAATCTTTTGCAATAACACGAAGGAATGCGATCGAATACATTGAAAAATGAAGTTTATATACAAATTTTCTGGATAATATTAGTGAAAAAATTTCTCTCTCCCCTACCCTATCATTCGACATTACTTTTGTGGTATAAAAAACTAAATTAAAAATTGCAGGGGACGCAAGACTGCTTACATGTAAGAATGCGGCGCATAGTCCCCGACAGCCACCTCACAGTCCATCGCACGTAGCACACAAGGAGCACAGATGAAGTCAGCGCACACGCACACAGCGCTCCGGCAGTGGTATCAGGCTCCCCACCTACGAAGGTGCGGTGTCCCCGCCAACACGGCTTCTGGCGACCAAAGAGGCATCTCGTTGCTATGCTTTTCTTTGTGTTTTATTTCTGAGGCGCGTCCGCTTGGACAGCGAGCAGCACCACCCGGCGGCTTCGCTTCTGTGACGAAGCATCTGTTTTGCTCTGCTTTCTTCTGTTTATTTCTGAGCCGCGTCCGCTTGGACCATGACAGCGGCACCCCCGGCGGCTTCGCGGCTTCTGTGACGAAGCATCTGCGTTGCTCTGCTTTTCTTTGTGTTTATTTCTGAGAGCGCGTCCGCTTGGACCATGAGCAGCGGCACCCCCGGCAGCCGCGACTGTGACGAAACATCTGTTTGCTCACTTTTCTTTGTGTTTGTTCTGGGCGCGTCCGCTTGGACCGCAGGCAGCGGCACCGGCGACTGGCTTCTGGTGGCGCATCTGTTTTGCTCTGCTTTTTCTTTGTGTTTATTTCTGAAGGCGCGTCATGGACCATAGCGGCGGCACCCCCGCGCTTCGCGGCTTCTGGTGACGAAACATCTGCGTTGCTCTGCTTTTCTGTGTTTTTATTTCTGGTATCGTCACTTGGACCTTGAGCAACGGCACTTCCACGGCTTCGTGGCTTCTATGACCCAAACATCTGTTTTCACTCTGCTTTTCTTTGGCTGTTTGACATTTCTGGTACGTCCGCTTGGACCATGAGCAGCGGCACCTGGCCTTCACGGCTTCTGTGACCAGAAACATCTGCGTTGCTCTGCTTTTCTTTGTGTTTTATTTCTGAGCGCGTCGCGGACCATGAGCAGCGGCACCTGCAACGGCTTCGCGGCTTCTGTGACAAAGCATCTGTTTTGCTCTGCTTTTCTTTGTGTTTTATTTTCTGAGCGCGTCCCGCTGGACCATGGTAGCGGCACCCCGGCGGCCTTCGCGGCTTCTGTGACGAAGCATCTGTTTTGCTCTGCTTTCTTTGTGTTTATTTCTGAAGGCGCGTCCGCTGGACCTTGAGCAGCGGCACTTCCGGCGGCTTCGTGGCTTCTATGACGAAGCATCTGTTTTGCTCTACTTTTCTTTGTGTTTTATTTCTGAAGCATCCGCTTGGACCTTGAGCAGCGGCCTTTTCGCTTCTACGGCTTCTGTGACGAAGCATCTGTTTTGCTCTGCTTTTCTTTGTGTTTTATTTCTGTGGCTGCGTCCGCTTGGACCTTTGCAGCAGCGGCGCCCCCGCCGGCTTCGCGAGCCCCTGTGACGCAAGCATCTGTTTTTTGCTCTGCTCTTCTTTGCTGTTTTATTGCTGAGGCCGCGTCCGCTTGGACCTTGAGCAGCGGCGCTTGCATAACGCTACGGCTTCTGTGACTGAAGCATCTGTTTTGCTCTGCTTTTCTTTGTGTTTTTTATTTCTGAGGCGCGTCCGCTTGGACCGCAGGCAACGGCACCCCCGGCGGCTTCGCGGCTTCTGGCGGCCAAGCATCTGTTTTGCTCTGCTTTTCTTTGTGTTTTCTTTCTGAGGCTGCGTCCGCTTGGACCATGAGCAGCGGCGCCCTGCCGGCTTCGCGGCTTCTGTGACGAAGCATCTGTTTTGCTCTGCTTTTCTTTGTGTTTTATTTCTGAAGGCGCCGTCCGCTTGGACCGCCGAGCAGCGGCCCCCCGCCGGCTTCGCGGCTTCTGTGACGAAGCATCTGTTTTGCTCTGCTTTTCTTTGTGTTTTGGCTTCTGAGGCTGCGTCCGGCGTTGACCTTGAGCAGCGGCGCTTCCGCCGGCTACGCGGCTTCTGTGACGAAGCATCTGTTTTGCTCTGCTTCTTTCTTTGTGTTTTATTTCTTGAGCTGCGTCCGCTAGGACCTTGAGCAGCGGCGCCTCCTGCCGGCTCCTACGGCTTCTGTGACGAGCGCATCTGTTTTGCTCTGCTTTTCTTTGTGTTTTATTTCTGTGGCG